>JAQFXY010000231.1:0-42170 GCA_034693865.1 Ceratophysella sigillata
TTGGGGGGGGGGGGGTTTGAACCCCTAAAACCCCATGCTAGGTACGCGCCTGGATTCGGGTGTTTATTTCTATACCTAGTCAAGCATTTTTGACATTCCTTGTTATGACCTCTCAATCCTTTACCTCTCTCTCCAATGGTGTGTTCAGTTTCTGATTTAAGAATAACCAATGTAGCCGATGCTATTTCCATAGGCGATCTATATTTTGCTATATTTTTGATAGCTTACATACTGCAGTGTGGGTTGATATATTTAGTTCATGGCATTCTTCTGGTAGATCATACGCTCTAGTGAGTGTGTGATCTACGTTTTTATAGATCCGTTTCAACGTCGGATAATAGTGGTAAAAATATATGTAGGATTACAATAAGCAGGCGAGGTATGTAATTCATTGGTAAACGTTTAAAAATAATTGACACCTGAACCGCAGTGTTTGTTACTTTTAATTCCGAAATCGGCTTGCTGTTCTACCAATGCATACAGATATACATAAATAAAATATACTGATACATATACACGTTTACGAATGAGTTAGTTACAGGTTACAGGATATATTAAGCTGATTTTAGAGATAATTATAACGTTGCAGTAGATTACATATTACAGACAAATGATCCTTAGACGTAGACATGTGCACATGAATAGTTTTGCTGCTGAATAATAAGGAATTGGGAACCCTTGCAATTAAAGTGTTATAATTAGAAACATGTATTTACGTTTAACCTTGAAGCACGGGCTGTTTACCAAACTTCAAAACCGGACAGGATGATCTGATACAGTGTCAGAGTTGACCTTCGACTAGTTATATTCTTTGATTAGTGCATTGTGCATAGAACTCATTTGTGCATAGAACTGCAGAAATAATTAAAGTTAGCTAACCGGTTTAGTTGAAACCAAGCCGTAGTTGTATCCAAAGGCTAATATATGCACATGAGAAATTACTCCCAATTTGCCTCTACCCATACATGACGAGTTTTGTCTCATTTCCCAAAGTGTTCCCGTTTGATGTCTAATTAGCATAGTTGGAGGGGAAGGTCCTGAGTAGAGGTGGAAGCCTGAAATGAGATTGTGCTTGGTTGCAGGTAGCTAGCTACTCCTCAATTATTAACCTGGCTCTCCGATAAGTACGTAATTTGTAAAAACATAAATATGTAATTAGGTGGAAGGAGAGAGAGTCGTGGTCGAGTGGCCCTGCATGCACTCACCATGCCTCGTGCAGAAACAAAAGTGGAAACTTAATGAACTTCCCTGGAGTTGTTCTGGGACAGACCCCTTTACGTCCTAATTTGGAAGTTAATTAAAATTGAATTATTCAGTTCTTAGAAGTAATATTTTATCATTCCACTCGGCTCCCTCTTCCTGTTCTCAGAAACGGATTTATTAATCCTATTACAACCTCAAACGAATTCAGAGCAACAACTACTCGTGCTTATGTCTCCATACGAAAAACACGTGTTTCTCCAAATTACCCATACCTGTATAAGTAAACTACTTAAGTTTAATATGTATATGCCTCTTCTCTGCGTCCAACCCACGAATCAGTCCAAACGCACTAATAAATGCTTAATCTAGAACAGGATCCTGGCTGGCTCATAATATTACATCCTCTCGCTCTAATGCAAACACCGAGATAAGGAAATCTTAACTTCGTAAAGTAATAAAAAGGTTCTACGAAAACGTTCCATGCGGAACAATTCCCAGAGGAGGCCTTGAAAGAATTGGCCTTGAAAAAAATGCCAATCTGATTAGAACACTTTCGGGAAGCTAACTTAACTTTTCTATCAGAAATTGAATCCACTGACACGATACTTAACCTAGCCTAACCTAATCGAGCGTTGCCTCACTATAATTTACAGCTTAATGTCAAAGGGTGAGAAGGCAACTTTTTTAAGGGAATATATTGGAGAAAACTTTTTCGCTGGGAACTGTTTGGGAACAGGTGGCTTTTCATAAATGCATTATAGTGTTTCTATTTTTGGAGCATCAGTTTCCCGTGCAACATAAGTTACAAACATACATTATTTGTGATGTGCCTGACAAACAGTAATTTGCACTCTAGTCCGTTCTTGTACACCTAAACTGGCACTAAAACCAGTTGTCCATAAAATCATGTTTTTTAAATGTACCTACAGTATTGTGTTTGATTCACTGTACTTGAAAATACCTATTTATAGATCGTAACGACATTGGGATGAATAAATGACGTTGTGTCGTTTAGGGTTGGGAAAGTTGGGAGTCAAGTACTTACTTGGAGCCCTTGACTATGTAGTGTTATTTGGCTATAGAAAAGTTTTATTGGAAGTCAATAGGGCACGTGGGACTGGTTGTCAGGCTCCCAAACAAGAGGACAAGTTTTATTTGTTCCACATTAAACTGGGAAGTTGGAAGTACGTAAGACATACCTAGGGCTACATGTGGGACTGCATGCAGCGGAGCGGTACGGAGAGGCGTGCTAATTTCCTCATAAAAACCGCATAAATTAAACCATGCCCGAGCTGAGCAAGCAGCAGTCTGGGAACGCAGGGAGGTCCCACTAATTAATTCCTACTCCACATGCACCTCTCCGGATTGTGCTTAAGATTAGTGGATTTTGAAAGGTATGATGACTCTGATTTGTAACTCACACATGCCACCCTATCATGGCTTCCGACGACGGCCTATTTGACTCAATTCTCAGTGTCGCGTCGGCACTACACAAAAGTTCTTTGGGAAAAGTTTCCTACCAAAAGTTTCATGGAGTAGCTTCGTTGGATTAAAATACTTTCTCTAGACTCTCAGCTTGTACAGGCAACACTCTGCTTGTAAGACCTAGGCTAAATTTACTACAAGAAATGTAATCCAATCACACGATATCTAATCTATGGAGCTTATAATATCCAACTGAACGCAATCTGAAAATAATTTGCAGTTTGAGTTTCAAGGATAAAAAATATGCTTTTATTAGTGAGATTAGCTAACTCTTTGGTCGGAAGTTTCCTCGTCGTACCCAGTGTTCCCTCTCACTCAGTATTACTTTTATGTAATTTACATTAGTTTTGATCAAGATAAGTCAAGTGCTGTCAACAACTTCCATGTATATGAGCCTAACATAATTTAGATTACTCTGTATGTTTTGCAGCGTGATATTGGCCAGAACAAAATCAGCAAATTCTGCTTCCAATTCGAGTATGTAGCTTCAAAGTTCAAACTTGCATCAAAATTGAAAAAATCCCAGGATTTGAGACTGAACACTGAGGCTCAGTTGTATAGAAAGAAAAAAGGAATAGGGAATTGTCTGAATAGCTCCGTTTATTTAATAAGAAATTCAAAGCAACCGTAAGTTATGATTTGCTAATTGTAATATTAGGTTAGGACATGTATCAACTGATGTGTACGTACACTAAGTAATATCCTGCATTTGGCTGCATCATACATATCTGTTGGAGAAAGGAGCAGGTCCTCCACTGTAAAGAGCCATGGAGAAAGGCCGTACCTTGGAAGAGCTGTTTTCATTGATTCTTCCTTACGTAAAGTTATGCCATAGAGTGAGCTTTCCCTGGATTTTAACCATGATTTTTCCCAACTCTCTCCGAGTGTTTACCGCGTAGGACATGTTCCTTACATGAAGCTAGATACATATACATATTGGGAAGTGAGAGGGCTATATGCTTGAATTGCTGGCTACGACAGACGAAGTGGAGGAAGAGAATAATGAAGCAAGTAGAAGCCCTGGAGGCAAGAGAGTGTTGCGGGGCAGAGTGGCCGAGTGAGTTCAGAGCAGTGGCCTGTCTCTGTGTCAAAGGCAATTAAGGGGAGCTGTGTGGAGAGTGAAAGGGAAGGAAAAGTCGATAGTTGTAAAAGAAAAGGTCTGAGTTACTTTGTTCCTTTGAGTCTGGTGAGGCTAGACTGTGGGCCTCCGTCTGTGCTGCACTGGGTTGGCTGAGTCGAGGCCGCTTGCTCGCTCGCTCGCTTCCCTTGTTGGTATACAGCCTAAGTACATGAACGGAGAAGTCTGCATAAACAGAGCGGAGCGGAAGAAAGGAAACAAGGGAAAACTCAAGGAAGCTCTTGTCAGAACCCCAAAACGTGAATCCCTGCTCCCACACAGAGGCTTGCCTGCTGATGACGGAACCAGGCCCCAGCACAGCTAGGCACTAAATCCAGCTCATACCCCACCACCAGCCCGCACCGAGAGAAAGCACGGCTTGGACAGGAAAAATCGATTCCAAAGGTTGGGACGAAAGAGCGAGCAGGGACTGAGAGAACTTGGGCGAGGAATGGACTACGCTCTGCTCTGCCAGAGCACTGCAGTCACTCAGTGGCGTCGGGAAGACAGTGGCCCTCAGCTCTACGTACCCCATCTCAAGCAAATAGCAATAGTAGCGAAATTTAGAGAAATAAATTGAAAAAATCTTTTATTTGTCATACTGTACACTGTCTAGTAGACCGAGTTCCACATTTCTCACGTTACTTGGGCTTTTAGCTTTGTCATTCGATACGCCGTCATGTAACAGGCATTGGATTTCTGCTGAATTGAGAAAATTCAATCAGTTTCTCAGACGTATGCTTGTAGGACTGCCGACATGGTTACCACTTCCCGAGAAAAATCACTTATGTAATATCGGTAATTCTATTTAGTTACGTTAAACTATGTGCTCCGTAAAGCTTTGTGTGTAAATCGCTTTAATTCTTGTTAGGTTACGTTAGAATTTTCCGAAACACCGAAAGGTGAGTTTGCTATGGGTGTTTACCAACTTTCTTAACGGGTTTTTACCGTGCGTGCTTATAAACTTTCTCCGTGTCCTTCCCTTATGTAATCGTGTTTATAAACTTTCTCCGTGCATTTTACTCGTATGTTTAAAGCTTTCTACATGCCTTCGGCTTGGGTGTTTGCCATTCTTGATGCGGTAACCAAGGAGTTTTACCAACTTGCTTCGTACCTTTACCTTGGGTTTTAAACAACTTTCTCCATGTCTTTACCGTGGATGCTAAAAAACTTTCTCCATGCCTTGACATTGGGTGTTAAAAACTTTCTCCATGCCATTTGCCTGGGTGTTTACATGTATTAATCATGTATTTTTACCAGTTTTATTTATGTATACTGCCTTAGGTGTTTAAAAACTTTCTCCGTGCCTTTAGCTTGGGTGTATACCATTCTTGAAGAGTTAACCACGGATTTCTACCAACTTCCGCCATGGGTGTTTACTGCGTGTCTCCTGTTTCTTACTTTAACCACCAATTATGTAGATTATAACTTTGGACCTTGGTTGGCCCCCTGAACTGGAGTGCATGAAGTGTGTCTGAGATGAAGTGAAGTAAGTGAGGGTCAGGTTTAGCATGGGATAGTTTATGCTCCAGCTCCCTTTCCTTGTCCTCTTCCCACTCGTGTCAAGATTATAATGTCTAATATGTGTAACTGGAGTGGCTGAGGAAATCCTACACTCACTTGAGCCCAGCCAGGCCGCTCTCTCCTACGGAGCCTGCCTCGTAGTTGCCCAGCCGAGAAAGAAGTGAGGCGGATGAATAATACATGAAATCACATCATGGAGAGCGGAAGAGGAGAGATAAGCTATTAAGAAGATTTGAAAAATGAGACTATACGGACCAACGCCTTCCTTTTCTCCGCAGCCAGCTGAAGAGTAGCAGGAGTTCTCCACTGAGCCAAAGACAACTTTCTCAGACTTGCAGGAAGTAGGCGGGGAACTGCTCAAACCTCCCGCAACCTTGGCCAGGAATTCCCAGCAATGCACTCCCATCCTCTAACGCCACAGTTGGGCTGATCACAATTCAGCAGAACCTTGTAGCCTTCTCCTTCGGTTGTGGAGGATTACGGAAGTGGTTAAACGATTATGTTCCTAACAGGTTAGGTTAGTTTCTAAGCAGATCCATTCATTATACTTGGACGAGAAGTTCAGGCCATGTTTCACAAATACTGTCATTAGGTTTACCTTATTGAAGTTAGGATTAGGGCCTAAAGAGTAAAAAACTCATGGAGAAAGTTAGGATTGAGGCCAAAGGGGAAAGTTGGTAACCACTAGTGGAAAACTCGCTTTTTGGCACTAACCTAAGCTGAATTAAAGTAATTTTCACGGAAAGCTTTTGGCCTAACCTAACTAGAATGAATAGAACTTAAGCGGTTTTGAGTGTTAATCATGAGCGTTACCAATTTTTGCCCTGCGCATTTACCACATGAACCCTGTTCCACAATTCAAGCCAAATCTCCTGACTAAGAAGTACTGGAATTCCTAATCCTAGCTTCAAGTTACAGAATTGATGTAATCAAATTCCAATGAAAGAGCCCAAAGGTTAGAATTCAGAATGGCAAAGAGTCAATCAGAAGCTGCATAGAGCCATACACGGAATGACGAATCAGCTTAGATGTAGTAGGTTGTATGAAGATACAGGCTCATGCTCTCACCATCCCAATTCCCCGTCCGCTCAACTGTCGTCGGAGCCTCGAATTGGCAGGATGTCATGAAGACTGTAAGCTGTATGAGCCGTGAGTCTGGGCTGCTCTTGGTATTCTTATCAGCCGAGCCCTATCGTCCTTTGGACTTGTCAAAGAGACACTCTTTTGATAAGTTGTGTGGTTAATGGGTGAAAGTGTCTCTTTGGCTGAGACAGAGCGACGTGCGAGGAGAGGCCTCAGCTTCTCAGCCAGCCGCCTAATGACTCTCCACAAAAGGAAGAAAGCGAGCCAAGCCAAGACCCTGCTGCTGCTGGAGGTCTGGTCTGGGAATCAGCATTAGGCGCAGAGAGGAAGGAAGCTCACATTGTGTGGCCGAAGAAATAAAGACTTTCTCTTTCTACTCCCACTACTCGCCGCCTACTTGGGCGCACCAAGAAATCAATAGGCTCCTTATGGGTGTTGAGTGTGCTGTGTGCTGGAGGTGTACAGCCAGCCACACGCCGCTGCTACCAACTCACTCCCAGCCAAGCAAGCCATTCAAGCCGAGCCAGAACCAGGAAGTTTGGAAGAAGAAAAAAAAATGATTTTTTGTGTGTGAAATGAAGGAGCTAGGCCTTGCCTGACGTCCCTCGTCTCCCGCACTCCTACTTACTTCTACTCAAAGTATTCCGTAATGCTCATAAGGCAATTTTCCATTTCATTCCCAAACAGATAGAAAAACTTTTGAAGGTATCTGCATTACATGATTAACTGCCACTCGGCTCCTTTTCCCTTCTGGCATGCTCAAAAATATATCTACGAAAATGGTCTCTCCCAAAAAGGTCTATCCGAAAAAGTTCATCCAAATTGTTTATTGAAAAATTAGCCCTTTGACCTCAAACTGTAAATTTTGATCAGGTTAAGCAGTTAGGGTTAGGTATTATGCATTATGCGTCTAAAGCAGTTTAATCGGACTATCTGATTTGACGGAGTTTTTTGCAGGGAAACTTTTTGCAGAGAACTTTTTCGCAGTGAACTTTTCGTTCTAAAGCTCCCTTTATTTCTCCAAACTCTCTACTTTCACTTTCTCCAGTTGTCGTGCACGCAAAGAGAGTGCAAGCATTTACTCAGCTTCTGCTCTAAAACAAACTTTGGATGTACGCAAATGTGTTCCTACGTGTGAGCCCGCATGTTGACTCAACTAGGCGAGTCAATTCTCTTGCTCAGGGAACTCACAAAGGGGTTATGATTGAGCATGTGTATGTACGTACATGTGTTCTTTGTAACGTTGTTGCAGGTACACATAATAACTGCGTGGAGAAATGTATGCATTATTACTTGCTTCCTTTGGAAAGGGATACAGTGGAGTTGAAGAGGGATTCTTTGTTCAGCTTTCAGGTATGAAAGGAAGTTAGACTATGTGTACTAGCTGAGTAATTCCAATATAAGGACAGAATATAAGGGTTCGTAATTCCCGATTCAACGACATAGCTCCCTGGGTAAAAACACTCACATTATAAAAATTGTAGTTGTTGCTGTATTGTTGTAACTACATCGCACTGGTGCTCTGGATTAAATTTAATGATATGTACATTAGAAGATCGCAACTAAAACTAACATAGTTCCAACTTTTGTTTAAGTAAGGAACAGGGCCAATGCTGTCAAATATTACATTTTCTTCCAAAAGCAGGTTTCGCTTTTCGCTGCTTCCACTAAAGGTCGGATTAAGTTTTCTGAAATGAAAAGCTTTCTGTGGAAATTACGTGAACTCTTTCGAAAGGGCAAAAGGGTTTTTCAGGAGTGTTTACCGTGGGTGTTAACCAACTTTCTCCATATGTGCTAACCGTCCTGATCCTAACGCGAACCCTTTACGTTTAATATCTGAAACCTAGTTGAGCTCTATCGGTTATCAGTTATCACTTGTTATTCGGTTTATCCTGATATTCGTATACTCATGATATACTCATGCAATTATTCCTGCTATGCATGTGGTGTTGCTATTGTAAACACAATGAAAAGAAACGAAATTTTGAGAAAAATCTATCTTTCCTCTACACGCAACAACATCGGTCTCTTTCTGGATTCGCAAACCGCAAATTGCATAGTATGGGTAAACATACTTAAATTTTTGCTTTTTTGAACAAGTTCTTTTGTAGCAAACAATTTTGGCGGGCCCATATTCGAAGTACTCTCCCATAAGTATTTACAAGTAGGTACATAAAAAGAAGAATTGTTGAGTGACGGGGTTTCATTTGTTGAGATGATGGGCAGAAAGCAGTAGCCGGAAGGAGAATGAATAATAGAGACCGACTCACCTTTGTTTCTGGATGTGTAGCTATTCCCCCGCATCGATTACAGACAAGATTCCGACACTCGGCACACTCTTGAGGTGGATGACCGTCTCGTCCGCTTATCTTTAATTAACAAAAAACACAGAGCTGTCAAACACAGACGTCGTCCTTATCAGCCACTCATCTTCAGATCCTAAATAACCTGTCTTCCCTTCCGCTCCTTTCAGTTTACGCAGAAGTTTACTGGAAGCTGACAGGCTATTCATAATAGACCGAATTTCTAATTAAGACATGTCCATCTCAATGGACAAGCTAGGAGAACAATGCGGCAAGTTGCTTTCGCTAGTTTTCTTCATGGTCAACTAAAGATCTCTCTGTGAAAAGTTCCCTGAGAAAAAGTTCCCTGGAGAAGTTGTACAGAGACAAGTTTCATGGACTAAGTTTGTCCGATGAACAAAACTTTTGGGACATCTAAAATAGCTTTACAATTACAAATTCCAACACCAACCGGGCAACAATTTGAAGTTTGAGGTCACAGTGTAAGAAAGGAACTTATAGGCACACTTTTTTTAATATAATATTTTTCCAGGGAACTTTTCATTGGGAACATTTTGGTCATTTCCAGGGCCATGGCCGTACATAGCCGTGGTGTGGCTGAGTCTACTGGCTGTGGAGAACTCAGTGAAATAGTGATGAGTTTTGGCTGACATTTTGTACAGATTCTTGTGGAGAAGTTAGTTGGGTGCGGTGAGCGGGTGAGCTGAGAAGAATACCCAAGGCTACAACTTTCACTTCTCTACGTGCCTAATTTAATTTTGGAGGAAAGTAGTCTCTAGTTGAAGACAAATGTTTGCTATTACATCCGAGTCTACAACCAGACACACAAATAATAAATTCCACACAAAGAGGAGGCAGGGGAAGGATTTTTATTAAGACTGAAATGACTATGTCAGAAATGTCATCGTATCACGTCCAGGAACGCAGACGTACTTATTTAATACACCCGTTTCTCTATTCTCATGTCTCTATAACCTTTTAGCACTCAAATCCTTGATCTGTGATATATGTACATGGTTGTATGGATGGTTGTCACGGCTAGACACTGCGTGGCAAGCAACGTGTTCCACAGTAGCGTAGCAATTTCACGATTAGTAATTTTTCGGTTGAAATTAAGATTAAGGACCACGTGGTAAACGTCATTGGGCAAATTTGGTAAACAATCATGGTAAGCCCCCATGTGAAAGCAACTTCCATTGATCCTGGTTGGGTTAGGAATTATATTCCAAAATTCCAAACCGTATGATTTCCATGGGTGTTTACCAGCTTTATCCATAGAGGTTTACCGTGTGTGCCCTTCCTCTGACTGAATTGCACGAGCTTGATTCCGGTTTACCCACGTACTGTCCCCTAACGAAGCAATTGTAAAACAAGCTCTTGTACGCCTAATTAAAGCTAATACGGAATGAGCCAAATATACGTGACAACTTTATAATAGGGCATTGTATGTATAAGCCGTCTTTTATTCCAAATTAAAGAAAATGTTCATTGAGTATTTCAAGGGACTAGTGTCCGTGTTCCCAGAAGCCGCGTGCTGCGCCACTGGAGCTAGAATGGATGATAAATTACTTACATCACGTTGTCTACACAGAGGACACAGACGACCACCGAAGTCTCCAGGTGCACCTCCCATCATTCGCTGCTCTTCAGGTCTGTGAAAAATTCCAAACACGTGGTCAGTTGTCTGATTGGCTACATTAAAATTCTTCAAAAGGATGAACTGCTGCTTGACTGATGAAGATGAATAACACAAACAGAGCTACTCAGAATGATTTATAGAGCTATTTACAATACTAACAAAATTGTCGGACTATATGTACCGCAGTTACTGTGAGTAGCCCTGTAGAAGATAGATGTTTATAGATATAAGTATAGTTTTATCCAATACTTCGCCTTTCCCAACCTTCAGAAAACTTGGAGGAAATCTAATTAACTAATTAAGCCAATTTTCTGGTAACAGGAATAGGAATCGGGCTGAAAACTAACGAAGACTAAGGCAACATGGAATCATACAACTTAGAAACAGGCCAATTATGAGTACACTAGCTGGCCCATGAATCAGTGACAAGAACTGGCCTGCGTTGCTGAACTGGTTACACTTACACCTTGTATGGAAATATGCACAAAATCATGTTTCGAGCTCGCGGTGTACAAAAGAAGAATAAAAAACCCTTATTTTACTTTTATGTTAGAAACATGTTTAAATTCAATTGTTTGTAATTCCTTCAGTTGAGATGACAGAATCTACGTTTTCACTAAAGCTGGAGCTTAGACTGCCTACCAAACTTGGAAACCGGATGTATATGTACATGTACAGTGATGCGTGCATACACACAGAATGATTAGGCTCGTTATAGTTTAAGATGTGTCTATGTCTGTATTTTTCCGAATCACTCCTGAACGGCAGGTGTTTCTTTGAGTCTAGTTCCAATATTATGTCATCCACTCTGATCAGAACAGTAGATAAGGATCCAATTTGGTCCGAACCTCCAGCCCACACGCCTGTCTTTAGAAAGCCTCCGCGATGAGCTGCGATTGTAAGCGGAGCTCCATATTTTCTGGCCGTGGAAACAGAAGGTAAATGAGTGGATAGAACATGACCGAGGCAGGGAGGAGGAAAAGTTCCTTGAATTGAAAGAAACTCATTAAAGTTCCACTTTGATTCCTTGGAGCCAGGCTGGCAAGGCTGGAGCGTTGGACGGGATTTGAGTAAACAGAAAGACAAGTCAAGAAGGAGAAAGCAGAACTGAAATGAAATCTGCCAACATGCTCATTTTCCATGTAGCGAATCAATAGAACATACTCCTTTTGTTTACATAGGCAGGAGGACTGTTTAACAAGGGAGGCGGATTAGAGTTGACGGGTTTCTCAACGTTAATTTACATAGCCTCCAGTAGAAGTCAGACGACGTGCCGACGAGGAACTGGGACAGAAAGCATGGAATTCAAAGAGCGTGGCTGAGGCTCGGAACGGAACCCCCACTGTGTTTGGGAATTCAAGAAGGTTTCAATCATTTAAATAGATAAATTATGCTCATCCCCACTCGGAATAATGAGCGGCTGACGGAGGAAGGTTGCGGAATACTAACAAAAGGTCAAGTGGCTAAAGTTCAATTGGCAAAGTTCCAATATTCAAAATTAGCCTGAAAATTGGCAATTTCAACGTTTTCAGAGTTCCCTTAAATATTTTTCATGGAAAAATTAACAGAATTTTAATTAATTTTATCCGCTTAAGCTGGGTTAGATTTTAGTTTAGATTAGGGATCATTTTAGATTTAGGCTTGTTTAAGTGAGTAGGTATAAATAGTTGCAAATTGACTGAACAATAGAAGGTCGGTAGCAATCCTCTTGTTGCCAGTCAGTTTTTGTCAATTGAGCTTTTGCCAAGCTGTATAGGGGTAGGGGAGAAGATCCGTGTCTCTGCGTGGTGCGAGTGAGAATGAGGAAGGCAGAGGCGTAAGTGGGGCATCAAAGAGGCAGAGAACTCATTGAATATTCCTCAATGTTGATTTAATTCAAATTCAATCAGGCAGCACGTACACTTGAGCTCCTTTCAAGACGAGGTCTCGACTCTTCTGCCAGTAATACTGACTGAAGGAAAAGGAAGCACTACCCTCGTCTCAGTTCCGCTCTCGCTCCGTGTCACAAGGGAAAAAAATACGCCGTCTCAAACTAGGTATTCAGGGTGGATCGTAAACAGGCTGAAATCTGAAATGTGACAAGTTCCTACGTGCCAGAACTTTTAGCCCAACCTGACTTAACTACCTGTACTACCTTACGGCTTGACTAGAATCAGGGAACTTGATGAATTTTCTTTAAATTGGGCATGCATTGTACGATTGACTCACCTTGTACAAAAGGGGATACGCCTAGTTTGGCAGCAAATAGCATTACGACCAAGAATACAGAATTGACTCAAATCAACCTAATGAATTGCTTCTGAAAGCGCTCTAGTAAATTTAAGTTTGCTCTTTAATCTAAATCGTTGACCAACTCTCTGTGAGCAGCTCTCAACAACTACAATTTCTCCGTTCACACTGCACTGGGCTAGACAATCAGTTTGTTTAACGAAGCATTCAAACCTGGAAACTGAGTTGAAATTGTGAGGTTAATAAATGGAGAGTTTATGTAATTTTTATGGTAGCAACCTATGCGATATGCGATGCTCGAAAGTTTTACTCCGTCTTGCTAAGGAATGAAAAGTTTATTTCCCTGTGAACAGCTCTGCACGCCCATGCTTTCCTACAGAATAATACTATGGAGGAAGGCCTGGAGTAATGAAATAACAAATATTCTTGTATTGGGCTCGTCTCGGAGCTCAAGTGTTCCCAGCTTTCTCCTCGGAAGCTGTCAATAGTGAATCGAGGATATTTATTGCCGCCAAGCAAGCCGACTCCACTCAATTCCATTCTTTGTGTCTTCCGAGACAGGCCTGCTGACGAATGGCTCCGACCATCTCACTCATAATGCATGTGAAAGTTCAAGGAGGGAATCTTGGACTTTCTCCAAGTAATTTATGCCCTCTGCAGAGCAGGAGCCTCAACTCGGACTCCACTGGTATTTTAAGGTTGATAGGAAACCATCAAAAATAATCGGATCCCATGCAAGGGAGCTCAGCTCACTCAGCCAGAAAACCCTAATGAAATAATGGTATTTAAACGGGAAGTATCCGAGACACGCTCAGCTACCCGCAGGCAAATTGGATTAGTATTAATTCGAGGAGATATGGCGGAAGATGGGCGGGAATTGAGTTGAGCACACGATTCTAATAAATTGATTCAGAGGACATGCTCCTACAATTGACTTTCCATTAGGCTGCCCACAAGTTATCACATCAGGCCAAATCCATTAAAGGGAGCTTGAGGAAGTACGGAGGGACAGGCTGTTGTGCTGGGTTTGTTTGGTGCTCAGCCGAGGAGCAGCGGTGGAATCCAACCCGTTGGGCCTCGGTATGAGTTTCTCCTAACTACCTGTGTGGGCAAAGATAAAAGAAAACAGGGCCTGTGCCCGGCCTTCCCAAAGAATTCAGTTATTACTTTCTGCTCCAAACTCGCTCTCTTTTATTTCCCGCTGTTCAGAGCCATTACCCGGCCTTCCTCATCCCAAAACTGTTCCTATTTACTCAAAGTGGACGGAAAGTTGAGACAACTCATCGGCCGCTTCCAGAGCAACCATGTTCGTCTACGTGCATGGGTCAGAAAGGGCGGGGCATGTAGTGAAAGTGGTGAGGCATGTTGGGGATGGATGATACGGACGGGCTGGTTGAACGGAATTTGTCACTACATCTACCTCCCTATATCCAGCTTTAATTTAAAGAATAAAAAAAGGGCCTACGAGGTAAAAACGCATGGAGAAAGTTTAGAAAAAACTATTGGAAAACCCACATAGTAAATATCCGCACTTACGCAAAGTGCGCCAGAAACCATTTGAATATCAATGTGCAATGCTTTTTTAAATGGAAATAAGTGGCTATTACAGTTCTTAGGTTGGATTCGTTCGTAAACCCAACCGATGAGTTTTCCATGTATTTCTACCAACGTTCTCGTTGAGTGTTTACCGCGCTTCCCATACTTTGTCCATACTTCTCTTCTAAATATTAAATTAGCACCGATGTATTGTGGTATGGTAGAATTTGTTCAGTCTGATATTTGTATGAATATATGGATTCTGCATAATTTATGCTAGCCGCCAATAAAATAATATACGTCGCTAAAAAGTAACACTTTGTGACATTCAACCTTCAGACGCTTTCACTTGCGCTAAACCCACTAAATTAATTTCGTCGTAGCACTAAGTGGCACTGAATGTATTGTTGAAGTTTTGCTCAATTAAGTTTACGTGTCTTTGGCCAAATTATCAAACAAAAATACATTGAATTGAACTGACCTATACTTAAATGCTATTGTATTTTTGTGATTATGTCATTAGCTTCAAAACCCGAGAAATGCACGAAAAAAGAACATAAGTTGTAGAATTTTGAAAACAAATTGAATAAATTGGAAACATTGAACCCAATCTGCAAATCCTGACTCGTCGTATATTTCCTAATTTGCGTATAGTCCGAAACAGGCCTGTGCAGCTCATGGAGGCTTACTCACCTCATCATGCGGGATGGGCCAGGTTGAGGCGCGAAGGCAGACTGGGGTCCGGGCGGAGGCGGAGCCTCCTGCTCCAGTTGTTGAGCCATGGCCATGACTTTCTCAATCTGGGCTCTCTCCTCAGCACTCAGATGACTGAGGTCCAAGTTGGGCCCACCAATACTGCCACTTCCTGAAATAAATCAAGGAACATGAGAAATTCAATCATTAAGCTCAGAAACACGACCTACATGGACTGGCCCTTCCACTCCGGCCTACTCACTCAAGGGAAACACATTTGTTCTCCTCCCAGCCATGCAGTCCAGCAGAGGGAAATTGGAGAAAGTCTTGGCAACTACCCGCGCTTACACACGACATGCTCTCCGCTACTGCTCCAAACGCATCAGGGAGTCCCAAGCTCCCTCGGTGACCGCTAAGCGGTCCAAGTGGCAAAAGTCCAATTGGTAAAAACTTGAAGTACCGCACTGGCCTAACTTTTTAGTCTTTTTTCAGCTTTAAAAATACCAGTTCGATAACTCATTTAACCAGAACCGCAAGTAATACATATGAGAAAGTTGTAATCACCCATATACACCCAAGCTTCATACGTTTTCTAATTTGCGAAATCTAATCTAACTGTAATCCAACTAATGATATTCTATATACATTTATCATTAATTTAATAATTTTAGTCTAAGTTTGCAAATTGTGTCAATAAATGGGTAACTTATACTATGTGAGCACCTAAGACTTTCACCAAATATTTATGCTTCAATTTGGTTTACTGTATGCATTCGTCGATTTTAGCTTTGCCTAATTGTATGTCATAAACTGAGCCTATACCCAAACGCTCTCAGATGCGGACGATGACAATTATTGGTCCCAGCAAAATGTATGATGGAAATCATATGGGGACAAATTCATTCTAATTCTAAGGATTAAATAGGCAATAGGCCCGATTTTCGCCTTGCCCAGTTTTCGCAGAATTCCTAAACATCAGTATTTGCCAAAGAATCACATCTAAGTTCTGTATAAACACCCAATGTTATGTAATTTCTCTATTATTTAGTATTTTTACACCTTGCTCAATCAAGTTTACAGTGTAGTATCGTGATCAGGAAAACCTCTGAAAATCCACATTCCATACCAACTTAGAAATCCGAGGGTTAACATAGGCTTTCGCCTTAATCCGCACAGCTATCACTAGACCCAGTTTAATCCAGAACCAAGCCCAAACCAAAAGGGAATCCTTTCCCTGCAAAAGCAGTTCCGTTCGGAGCATTAGACTCGGCGAAGAGCCAGACATGGCAAGGGAGCTGAAGAGAGGAAAGAGATCATGCTAAGCCTGACTGATTAGCAGAAGAGGAGAACATGCTAAGGCCTGTGTCCGCACACCAGCCAACGAGGTTCTGGAAGATTAGCGGAATTGAGTGTTCAATTAATTGAAAATGTAAACTGGGTCTTTGAGAAGGCGTTGATGGCGGAGACAAGGAGCGAAGAGCGGACGAGAGCATTAAGTCAAAAATTGGGAGTTGGAGTAAAAAAAAAGCGGATCTGAGCCAAGAAATGAAAGAAGAAAGTATTTATTTAGGTGACATTTCTCAGTTGGTGGCATGGAGAGACTGAAAGGGAAATCCTAATCAAATCTCGAGAAAAGCATCTTTTATTCTCTCCAGAGACTGGCGAGGCGAGTGGAGCACAAAGTCAGAGCCAGACTCACTCAATCCCAACAGAGCCTAAAACTGTAACGTTTGGAACCAAGCTACAGGGTGCTTCTTCACAGGCAACTCACACATATTCCCTTCCATGCCCAAAGTTCATCCACAACGGTTCCTTTCCAATAATTTCACAGACTCTCGGCTAACTTAATTCAATTTTATCATTAGAAATTAATCCAATCACATGATATCTAACATAGCCAAACCTAACTGAACCTAACTTAATTGAACATATCGTAACTGCATCTAACCTAACTGAACTTAACGTAACTGAATCTAACCTAACTGAACTTAGCGTAACTAAACTTAAGGTAACTGAATCTAACCTAACTGAACTTAACGTAACTGAACCTAACCCAACTGACCCTAGGCTAACATAAGCCTAGCTGAACCTAACTGACATTTTATACAATATTATATAATACATATACTGACCTATAATATATTGAGCCTGACCTAGCTGCAACTAATTCGCCACAATTTTCAGGTTGAGACACAGGTTTCAAGGCAAACTTGACGGGGGGAAACCTTTTCGCCATATCAGTCGTTGAGAACACACAACTTGTTTAAATTGTTGCATTTGTAGACACGGATGAGAGACACCTTGTACATGGGTCTGCACTTATTGGAAGGTTAGCGTCGATCCTGCCAGCCATCCCTCTTCTGGCTTTCCACTTTTGTGTGCTGGAGAAGACAGAGCGTCGTTATTACATTATTTGAATCTCAACTTTGGAGCCTGAGTCTTGGGCCTAGTGCCTTGTCACACGCCCCATGGGGACACGAGCTACTCTCTCCATTCTCGCTTCCCTTTCCAATTTACTAATTCAAATAGTGCACCTGGGGTTATGCAGACTAATCTAAGCAGTTTATAGAGTGAAGAGGAAAGAAAGCAGGTCGTGTTGTGTACAGGGCAGCAGAGGTTGTCTAACGAGGGAATCTCTCACACTTGCTCTCACAGGCCGGGCACGAGGAGTTATTCCCCGAAAAACATTCACTTCCACCAGATTTATAGTTGGGCCCATATAATTACGCACTCTAGAACACGGTTCTATATTACGCAAAGTGATGATGATAAGTTTCAGAATTGAAACCCATTGTTATCTCCGTATTTAAGACTCTTGTAGGAAGCTGAGAGGCGTCGTTAGCTGGTTCCTCGAAGATGCTAATTTTATTACCCCACTCTATAATGCTCCCTTCGCCTCATATCACTTCTCCAAAGGTAATGGCTCAGCGCCTCCAATTAACTTCCTACTCGCTCTCAATAAATTCATGGCCTGGCTGTATGAAAGTATCCATACATTGGTGCTGGTGCTCACAGCTCACAGGCCACACATTTCCCTTGCGATAATAATTTCCCGATTTCCCCTACATTCCTTGTCACACTTAATGCTTAGTTCGGTTTCCTATACGTTATCAGGCCTGCTAGATGCCTCAGTTTACTTGTACATTGCTCTACGGCTTGCCGGATTAGAATCCACAAAAAGCGAACAGCAGAGGACATGTGTTATGGCAAGCAAGGTTGACATAGCAGATTGAAATTCCACGCAAAAGAAAGCAAATTCTTCGATTTATGCCAATCCACAGGCCCGTTCGCTATGAGCGCGCCTGCATATTCGTTTTATTCCTGCTTATGTATACATCCCGTTTTATTACACCGCGGCTGCTGCTGCTGCTCTATAGAGCCGTTTGTCTTCGTATATATGCATGCTATCCGTGAGATGGTTCTCTGGATCCTTTGCTTACACGTTCCAGTTTCCCGTGAGCCTGCACTAGTATTCTCTATTCTGCAGAACATGTTGGTTTACAAAGGATTTGGATGAGGGAATGAGGTCATCATTTTGAATCATCCTTGTGCTTCCAGAATGTGCACAAAACTCCTTTTCTGACAACTGTAACATTATCGTATAATAGAAATGGAGAAGGAGCTTCTCGTTATAATTTGGGTCGACGAGGCTGATAACAAGGCAAATAACATGTGAATTACCATAATACACATTGTGTTCACAGGGAAGTCGGAGCTGGAGTAATACATGTAGCTGCTTGAGTGAGACCAGGCCTGGAAGGCTCTAATACCAACTTTCCCCTAATGTATGCAGTATGTATTTAGACTCCTGCTTCGTTTCATGGGAGAATTGCTAATTAGAATATGTAATATGTATGTGCTAGGAAAGTGCGCTGCTTTCCCAAGTCAACTCACTCAAGGCGACTTCCAAGAGCGTCTACAGAGAAGAACAGTCCTAGGGCTCAGGGCCGGCTTCAGTGATACTGGCACGACATATGGGCCACTTGAAATCCAGCAACAATAAGAAACAACAACTTTTTCCGCAACACTGCATAAAAACAAAAATCCACACAAAAAACTCTAGATCTTGTAAATTATTTGAGTTACGACAAGATTTCATTGATTTATCCTTCGAGGCAGCAGCCGCCTAGCTAGCCTACAGATGTACATACAGCCTACAGCTCAGAACCGGCCCTGATATGTAGGAGGGAAAGCCGAACTTTCTCTAGCCTTTAAGAACGTGGCAGAGAGTAGCGGAGCTCGAGTTTTGAGTTACTCAAGTATTTATGAGACGAAGACATGTCGAAATGACTCAGATCCACCACTCGCTCTCTCATCCACCAACTTTGTTTAATTAAGACAGAGGATTTTAAGAGGAAGGTGATACTCTGCTCTCGACGTGCCTGGACTACACAAGAAGTCGCCAAGGGGTCCACGTCAATTCTGCTTCACGTGCCACGCAGTTCGGAGTCAAGTATTGTAAGCTATTCCAACCTTCATGCTGTCTGTAGTATTTCAACATAGTAATACCTCACACGGCTTAATCCTGCGTCAACCAAACTCTTTCAATAGTGCATTTCATCATCATAATGAACTGTTGTCCGATATTTGGCCAAAGCCCTAACAGACATTTAGCAAAATGCATTTACATAAATGATTCTTGATGCAAAGGTAGTTGTCGGGTATTTAATTCATGTAGAACCTACAAGCGTATTCTCCCTGGTTCACCTTGCATGCCATTACTCTGGTAATAATCATAATTGTAATAAGCAGAATAGGGACTTATAGTGACGCATGTGACTGAGGAGACTAGCATGGACCAGTCCAAATCACGGAGAGCCATTGCTGAAGCCGAATCGACGTAGGCGTAGAGAGAGACGAAGTCCGAGGAAGCCGGAGGCCTTTGTCCTTCCAATAATCTTCACTCGTGGAAAAGGGGATGCGGAGAAAGGCACAAGGCCCAAATTCCTTGAAATTGATATCCTCCACAAAATAATATTATGTTTCGATATAAAAGGAATAAAATGAAAAAGTTTGGGATGGAGTCCAAAGAGAGAAAAGTTGAAAAGGATCCAAAGAAGGAAAACAGAGGGATATCTATATTTTGGAGAAGAAGGAACGGGGAAATAGGAGCCCATTCCCTTTCCCCACGTTTTCCTCGAGTTTACACGATAATAGTGGAAAAAAGAAGAGGAAAGTTGTGTGGAAAGAGAAAAATCAATAGATTTCCTTTCTCTGCAGAGAGCAGAGAGTTCTATTTCTCAATATTCCATCCCGTGTAGGTATGAGCAGACACGGAGCCACACAGAGCATGCAGGCTAATTATTGCGGAAAGTAGGACGCACAAAATAGCAAGGATTCAACTGGGTATAGCCCTGCCTATAGCCACATCCACTCTAATCCTCTCCATTGAGCAGCCGAATAGTACTATGTAGAAGCCAAAATTCCCCATGCAATCATAGCCCGGGCCTCCTTCCGCCTAACAACCTGTCTTCAGGCCTCCCAGGCTCTAATCCTTCCGCAAACATGAGTCTGACTTTGGCCTCGCTTCACATGCAAACACAGGCCGTCTGGACGCGGCTCCGCTGGAATTGAGGCAAATTGTGAGGAAAATCAATGACAACAAAGGAGGCAATAATAGGAAGGTGCTGTTTGATCGGGAAGCAGTGGCGGAGTGCTCCCAGGCCACACCTTCCTCCCTCATCTCGCTACGCTGCGCTGCTCCTTGTGGAAACAAACACCTGATAAAATATTCAAGACCAACCAGCCTCCATCATTCCACACTCCACGATTCAGTTTCCCTAGCAAAACGGGTGCGGTGAAAATCTTCCCCACCAAAAGCTCCAAAGCATAAGTATGCATACTGTTGTCTCCTCCAAAAAACTGAAGTGCTTTTACAAAACCTAACCTAACCCGAATCAAAGAAATTCCGCGTCTAGATGAAAACCTAAGCAAACCTGACTAAATTAATCAAAGAATAGCAGAGGCGGCAATAGGCTTCATCCAGTTTGTCCGTTCAAACCCTTTCGGCCAACCTAACCTAGCTCTTTTAGAAATTCAATCCAAATGACCCTGTGTCGAAGCTTACTGAACGCAGCCTGACCCCAATTTATGGATTGAGGTTAAAGCGTGAATTCTGACCTTTTCGATAGTATTTTTTTGTTAAGAACATTTTTGCAAGGGGGTGCAAAAGTTCACGTTACCGCAAAGTGCCCAGGAGAAAGTATGGCAACCGAAGAAAAGAAAGTATCCCTAGGCTGTAACACGTATAATACAGTATTTCCGATTTGCTTATGTTCATTATTCAGACTAGACTTCGTTAGTTTTAACTGGCAGGATATCCCGTTTCCGTTCCTTGTAAAAATTTGGTGTGATGCGTGATATTTTGTCTTTCGCTACTTTGGTTGCCGTGGTTTACGATGCAGAAGACTATAAATACACTTTATGCTTCGGTCGTATCGAGCATGAAGTACTCAAGTCCATCTCAGAGAGTATTACCGGCAATAACTCTGCTCCACGTGGTTGTTACTGCTCAATAAAGGAATTATTCTTCCAGCGATACTTGAGTGGTGAAAGTGTATGGTGAAATGCTCCTATTTATCTATTGTGTGGTTCAAGTGGCCTGGAGCTCCGTTTTCTCGCCTCTCAAACAGCCGCGTGACTAAACTGCTCTGGGATTCCCTGATTAGGAGCTGTAGTGCGGCTCTGTTTAGATTTAGTAGTAGAGGAAGGGAAGAGGGCCAATTAGGCCTTAATTAGTATTGCATCATAAATCCAAGTAAGGACTGAGAATGGGAATAATTAGGAATTTTGGTTGGTTCCTTTCTGGGTTTGCTCATAAAACTGGGTGAGAGATGCTCTGTTGACACTTGAGACGGGTCGTAAAAAGTCCAAACTGAGCCCATTCCCTCTCACACCCAAGGCCTCACATGCCTAATGTGTCAATAAGAGTCCGCATGAGTTCCAGCCTTTTGTTTTCATGAGCCTCCTCACGCCTTGACGACTTTCTCCAGCCTGCATGTTTATTTGTAGCCAGGAGGAGCGGAGTCATAAAGGACGGAGGCTGGTCTCGAGCCATCTGCCCACCACCATTCCCTCAACTTCTGACATTTGACAGTGAGCGTAAGTAGGCTGTCTCTCGCCCATAAATAATGTATAATAAATCAACTTCATCTTCATCCCAGCACGAGCCACACAAAAGGACTTCCACCCAACCAGTTCTTTAATAGGAATTTAATGGACTCAAAACATGTAGTCTCCCATTCCACTATTCTTCCATTCCACTTCCCAAACAACCCAGTCCACAGCCTCTCCCAGGCCCCCAACTCCGATTAGATGATTGTCACTAAGCGACATGGCCTCAATGCCCAATCCCCACTGCTCAATCAGCTCAATCATATCCCATTTCCAAATGGAATAGGCTATGGCTCCGTGGGAACATCGCCACAGTACTGCATGATGCAAAGATACAGATCTAAAACTCGCCCACGAGTCAGACACTTAAGGTGCATAAAGCAAGGCTGCTTAAGATTAGACTATTACGGTTCATACAGCACTTGTCCTGTTCTTAAACTTGATAGGCACACGGGTTGGGCACGAATAAACTACTTATGTACAGATAGACTGGGGAAATGGCTAGTTTATGTGCACGTGTTTTCACGTAAGTAGGTACTTACCTAATCTTGTTCACGAATCGTTTGAAGCAAGGATTAGGACCCACGCGGTGAGCACCCATGGAGAAACTTGGTAGATAGATGCCCATGGCTGGCAAGCACTGAAAAAGCAGCTTTCACAGATTCTAGTCGAAGGTTAGGTTATCCGAAAGGCTTTCCGTGGAAATTGAATTAATTATACTTAGGTTGGGTTGCCCCAGAAAAGCAAAGGGTGAGCTTTTCATGGGTATTTACCAACTTTCTCTATGGATGTTTATCCTGCGTGTCTTAATCCTTGCTGAAACACGTGAGTCTATTTTAGGACTTCCTTTGCCTACTAAACTTTATACGTTCTCACCCGTGCTTTCACTTGCTCTGGTCTGCTTACGACTAAGGTATTTGGTTTCCACATTTCCATTATGTTTCGTGCAATGCCATGCCAAAATAAATAAAAAAGCAAAAACCGCATCTACCATATATTTAGAGCCTTGAAATACAATAACCTCTCCATCTTATCACTAACAGCCCAATGCGTCATGTTCAGTTCTTTGGCTAGTATTAAGACAAGACATAATTCGCTGGTATTCAAACAAGTACATTTTAGCAGAATTATGCTGCAAATGCATTTTCGTTAGTTAGATCCTACTCTGGCCGATTATCTTTGCCAGAATACTCCAAGCAATGCCACATGCTCAGAGAAAGGTGAACACCGTGCTCATATTACGAGAACAGAGTTATGTCTAGGAAGAGGCAGGGCAGCTATTAATGTGACGCAGTGCTTCTGGGCCCATGACTCTAATTTGAGGCGTTTGAGGGATTTGAGGCTGGGAGCGGAGAGTTGTAGTTTCCCGAGCGGGATCTGACACGACTCCACACTCAGTGGGTTCGTGTGAGAGTCGAGGAGTGACATGAAATAGTACTTTTGGACTCTCTCGCATCACCGGCCCACCGCCTCTCACCTCATCTCTCATCAGAATAGGCACATTCCATCCCAATGGCCTAATCCTTCACTCACCACATGCAACATTAGGCAGTCAGCCCAACTCCCACCTCCGCCATTTATGCAGCTCTGTTGACAAGCACTTTGGGCTGCCTGAGAGACAGCGGCTGGGAGCAGGAGCTGCCTATTACGGGGCTTAAGCCATGGAACAGCCCAAGGCGGAATCGGGATAGCATGGAGCCCTGCACGTGCTGGGCCGAGAGGTGGCTCCCACATGGGCCGAGGGGGCGGGAGGAAATGGGATATGCGGCGGTTTGGAGCGGGCTGAGATGGATGCAGAAGGGGAGTTATGGAATATGGATCCCTTGACTTTCCCAATCCCGCTTTCCCCGATAGGCTTTCTCTGCGGAGAGTGGAGCGGGATCAAGAGCTTTGCCAAAGCCGCTCCTCAAGTCTGTTGTGAGAGGAAAAAGGAACTTACCAGCCGGCGGGAGCTGAGGCTGAACTTTTTGCTGAAAAGGCTGTCGAGGCTGCGGAGCTCGTTGTCTCATGCCCATTCCCATTGGCTGCATTCCGGAAGGAGCTTGAGCGGGGCCTCTCAACTGCTGCGGATGCTGTTGTTGTTGGAGGTGTTGTTGTTGCATTCCGGGTTGCATGCCTTGCTGCATGCCGGGTTGCATTCCAGGCTGCTGCATGCCTGGCTGCATTCCGGGCTGCATGCCCGGCTGCATCCCGCGAGGTAAGGTGTGTAGCGGTGGCTGCGGTCCGTTGAAGCGGTGCGGCGTGCCGGCTCCTGCCAGAGGCCGGACAGGGCCTCCGAACTGCGGTGGGCCGCCCCGCACGAGGCCAGGCGTGGGTCGAGGTCCACTGAAAGTGGGAGGGCCGGCGTAGGGCCGTGGACCGCCAATTGGCTGGCCGGGAGCACGTGCCTGCGGGTAGCCGCCCATTGGCCGGACCTGCTGCTGCTGCTGCATGCCGTACTGCTGCTGGCCCGGCTGACCTGGCACGCCCGGCTGCCCGTCCTCCGTCCCCATGATGGTGTTGAGCATTTTGCTGGCGAAACTGAACATGGTGCCCCTGGTGAGAAAGCGGATAGAGGTCCGTCGGGTTCACTTTCACGTGGTGTGGGGCGGAGGGCGGGGAGTGGTTAGACGGGGCAGAAGGGTGGTTGAGAGGCCTGGGGCGAGGCGGGTGCGAGGGCAGAGCGCAAGGCCCCGCATGGCCACTCGGAATCGGGTTCAGCCGCCTGGATCGCCTTGTCTGTCACTCTGTGTCCAAGGCACGACGGAGCGCGAGAGAAGAGGAGGGAGCACATCCTCACGACTTCATGGCTCGAGCACACTGGAGGCTCGGAACGAGCTGGAGCTGACTAGAGGCACGGGCCTCCGCCGATCCACCGAGCCGAGTCCGAATTCGGAAATAGACGCTACACAGGGAACAACTACAAGCAAAGATGCAGGGTGGTTCGCAGAATCTCAGCTATTGCTTCTCTCTTGTTGTTGCACACTGACATATTGTGCAGATCCAGTGTCCTATTCCAGATGTACAGTTGGATTCTGAGAATTACAAAATTCGGTCGAGAATTTACTTTTCCAAGAAAATGGATAATTAGGTACATTTTGGAACTCATGGTTTTCTGGATGTGCTGATGTTAGCTGTTTAATGTATGACTATTTGGCTTTGACTAGCGTGACAAATTTACTTTGGCGTAGATCAGGTGAAAGTTCTTTACGAAACCGTAGTTTTATACCATGATGCATATGATACACAATTTGCAATATAAGTTTCATCTGCAGTTGTCTGCACTTACCGGGGCCGGAAAGAGTTACGACCCACAGTAGGAATAGTCGGAGAAAGCTTTAGATGTTGTTGTTAACCCTTTTGTATATTTCCTGCCACCCAATCCAAGCCTTAGTTGTGTCGCCCTGTACGCTCTGTTGCAATTGTAACCCGTTTAGAGTGTAGCTACATAGTTGGGCCTGAGCGTGGGGCGGCCGCGTGGCTGAAGAGAAACCTGGGCTTTGCCTCCTTTGGTTTGGTTTGCTTGGGCTGCTCGTAAAATGGAGACAGTGGAGGTGCCTGATCGATATCATCTCCAACCTCCTGTCATTCCCGCTTCTACAGCACCACTAGCCCATCCCTCTTTCCCCAGAAGTCCCAAAAGAGCCTCCAGGCCAAGCGGCCTCCCTTCTGACCTCACTTCCTCGCACCTACGCTCTCACTCAGCCTACACATGGACAAACAGCCTCCGTCCACTCACACAGCTAATTATCCTAATAGCTTCACAACTGGCTCACTCAACAAAGCCCTGTCTTAGGAAGGCTCGAAAATCGGGTCATAATGAAATGAGCTATCTACACATACTTAGTCTTATAACATACTGATGGATACATGTCACAGGTCACAGCCACAAGGGCAACGGTGGAAGCCACGGCCATCGGAGCCCCTGCAATTCGAAATACTTTCCTCCCAAGGAGCCACTTTACAATAAAAGTAATTATGTAAATGTTAATTTTTGCATGAACCTTAACCTAATCGAACGCCATAACGTACTCCGAATTGATGAATCTTGAAGCGTTTAAGAAAACCTAGACGACCTAACCAAAATTAACTAAAAACGAGTGTTTCCCTTTCCTATTTCACGGGCTTCATGTACGTACAATGACTTCTTTCGTATGGTAATGCTTTGCAATGGCTTGTTTCGTAGCGGCTCATTTCGTTGTGGTATGTTTCATCGCGGCTTCTTTTGTTGTTGGGATTTTCGTAGTGGGTACTTTTTGAGTTGATTTCCATACACATACTGCTATACCGTCTTCCACTATCTCAAACAATACAGAACAAGCATGTTTCTTTAGCAGAAACGTGTCCAATATCCCTGCACTTGGTGATAATCCCACCTAGGTACTTAATTTCGCATTCTACGATCAACAATTCCAAATCTCAAATAGCGCCCATTCAACAAAACAACTTGTCTTGATTTTAGGGAACAGGAATGAAATGAGATATTTATTATGTCATGGAAGGAGAGTGTATCATTCGACCTATTATGACTTTCTCCACTACTGCCCTTTCAGCCAATCTCAGTCTCAAATAACGCTAAAGCCACTTCTGTCTCAACTTACAATTATAGTGGCAACACGAGTTGCTTTGTTCTGAGAAATGAGCTGGAACGTCAATGAACCAAATACTGGGTTCGTGTCGTGCCTTTTTCTACTACTAGCTCACTTCTCCAAATGTATCGGACCGGAAAAGGCTCAGCTGTAATGAGCTCCTCCAACAAATTATTTGATCTTTTAACGTACAAATTACATTGTAATAATAGCGCAACTTTTTGTGAGAAAAGTAACACAGGACAAAAATGAAATAAGCTACAATTGTAATCACATTACATGCGTTATTCTAGCTACTGAGACCCATTATTATTCTCCAAATCAAATGCTTGTATGTATTAGTTCATTCATGAAATGTATAGGACCGGAAAACTATAATAGTAGGTACATGTAAATTGTTACACTTGAAATGTGATGAACAGGATGTTCCTTTTTAACAGTGATATGTTAGTTTGTGTAAGCTTTCCTGAAAGCACTATATTTTACAAAATACCGCAACCTGCAATTCTTTAAATTAGTGTAGATAACAATTTTTTGAGTCCTTTGGAAGTCTAGTGACTCGTATGGAATCAAACCATTGATGTGTAACCTTGTACATCGTGGTGAAAAAGTAGCTTTATTATAGTAATTTGACGGGAAAAGCCTCACAACTTCAATGAGTTTCTCTAACGGTATATCACACTGGGAAAAGCGTAAGCCGGCGACCCGCTTTCTCGAGGAAACGGTGATTGGACTCAAGAAGTGCGGGTTAAGGGACTTGGGTTTAATTATAGGCATGTTAGGTTAGATTTCCAAAATATGCGTCAATAATTGTTTATCTTGTAGCTTATCTTGTAGCTAGTGTGCATTTCTGGATATGTAAATATATACTATCCATCCCTTGCTTCGTTTTATTGATAAAACTTGAAATGTATCTATGGCAAATTGGTTAATTTTCGATTCTCATCCAAAAATGAACTAATCTTGCAATAGTGTCATTCATTTGCATTCAAGAATAACTCGTTCTTTCACAAATTGCATAAACTAGCACTTTGATTGAGCTACCAGTGCACAGTCTTCGAGAATGAGATTAAAACTGTTACTTTTTCTGAAAAATGAGACCATTGGAAGGATTTTGAGCTTTGGTTAAGTACGAAACTGAACCTAAAATATTTACCAAGTGCAATGAATAAGCAGCAGATTTAGACTATAATATAAACTGGTTAATGTATACTATTAGACCCACGAATCAGTACCAAGCACGTGACAGTGTATTTAACTGAACTAGTCACAACAAGAACGGAAATATATAGAGAGTTGTGTTTTGAGCCCGTAAATACTCAAATTAGAACAATGAATCAGAAGCAGAATAAAAAATTCGGATCGAAAGAAAGAAGCATGTCTACAAAATACAGCGCAAAATAAACGAGCGCGTTGTACGTAGTTATGGCTGCTGTGGAGGGATCCAGGTCATCAGATTGTATTTGACTCAAATAATGGTTTTTACTATTTGAACGAGAAACCTTTTATTGCTACATTGTCAAGGCAACCATCAGTTATTCCACTCACTGTTGCTACAAATTAACAAGTGAAATCGTGAAATTAATTTTATCTAGCCAGAACAACTAAGCAGAATCAAAGAGGAGACGAAATGTTCCAATAGACAGACGGATAAGCAGATGAACACATATTAACACTGATACATACATGCCATAATGATTAAGCTCGTTACATTCAAGGATATTAGTTGGACTAAATGGAGCATTTGTAAGTTTGTGCATAGGTGCTTGCTGGAGTTGAGCAGGTGGTGTTGGTCTCAAGGGAAATGTGATTGTTATGAATGCAGAGGTATGCGTTGGGTCACTTGGGAGATGTGAGCGTGGTCCTAAGCGGATCTGAGACCCGGAATCCCTGTCTCGCTTGATCCGCTGGATGTGTGGGATTAGAGGCTGGAAGTAGAGTGAGCCCATTTGAGAAGAAAGAGATCCCACTGCTCTCCTGTCCCACGCATAACCCTTCTCAAGTTCTGCCATCGATCCTCCGCGGCCACTGAACTGAGCCAAGGGTCTCCTGCCCACTATACGCCTCGAGTCTACGGGGCACCTCACTCTGCTACCTATGTATGTCCCTACGTATTCACCAACCCACAGCCGCTTTCTCCCAATCGCATAATCCCTAATCCTGCGTTTACTCGAATACCTTTAATCGTCATCTCTGCTGTGAACGAATAATTTGATAAAAATATTTCTTTATCCACACTATATTTACCAAAAGTTTGCGACATAATGGCCGATGACATGCGATCGTCGTATGGATTATGTATTGTGAGAACGTGTAGTTTAACATGTAAGTAGTGAGGCGGCTTGGTTAAAGCAAGGAACATTTGCTACACGCAGTATGTACGGAAAAACCTATCCTCGGGTAATAATAATTAAAATAATTTCCGCCGAAAGCTATTTGGAAAGTCCGGCGTAGATTTGGCCTCAATGAAACATGCTTCTCGGCGAATGCGTACAAACTTTCTCCTAGGGTTTTACCTGTGTCCCTTAGCATTACTTTAACTGGCTGAACCCGGCGCTACCATTAATAGGCGTAACTAGTTTTAGAACTACATGTAAGGTTACATGTAAGCTTCGGCAATTCAATACTCCAATACGTCGTACATCTCCAGTAGATTATTGGGACGACCGAATAGAAAGTACATAACCGGCTACTCAGCAACTCACGTGGCACGTATATGTATTTTGGTTAGGTTACTTTCCGAAGCGTGCCAATTGGAATCTGCATAAGAATGCATTGGTGGTGCCTGCGTTCGTTCGGCGTTCTGGAAACATGCCAGGATGAACTCCATTCCGCCCGCTTTGTCTTCTTTGCTTTGAGCGGGACTGATGGGTCGTGGGCACTTCCGCTTTACCGCCCCAATGACTCCATTTTACAAGGAGAAACATCAACGAACCACTTATGTTCATATCAGAAGAAAACGCCGAGTGCGGAGGCGGAGAAGGCGGGATGCACGGGCACTCAGCCCATTCATTCATTTCTAATAAACTCCAGCGCCACTAAACCCAGATTTGAGCCTCACTCTCAGTCAAAAGAAATCACTGTCTCTCTATACATAAGCAGAGATGAAGGCCGGATGTCAGACCTCTGCTTTCTCCTCGTAACCCATCTCAACAAATAGCATTGTACAATCCCGAACCGAATGCCGCGGGGCTTTTGGCTTTTTTGTTCGTCAGACTGTGTTGTAAAAAATTCCCAGCCATGCGTTTGCCAATTTATTCAAACTCGCCGAAGAGACTTATTGCCGATTGACAGAATGTAAGAAAATAGCATGAAATGCATCTAGAGCATACAACTGGTTCATCTTTAAAATAAAATTATCGAATATGATATGTTGTATTAAATTACCTACTAATAAAAACGGCATCTATATAAATAATTTGTTAAAAAATCAAATATATAGTTTGAAACAAAGGTATTTTAAGGTCAAAAATTAGTTCGAACCAGTCATATCTGTTCCTTAAGGGCGCATTTCTGTGGATTGGGAGTGGTACCCGTCACATTCAAAGCCGACCAATTGAGCTCTCGGCTTGTTTTTTAATGTGTCATGTGGGCAGAACTTTCTATGCGGACAGAACTTGGAGAAAATCCTGCCTACATGTACTACTTGTACCACATGTACCACCCATGTACCATGCTATGCTGTGAATGTGACATGCTCAATCCAAAGTTTGCAATCCGAGCGAGCGTTCGAACGGAAAATATCAGGCTTGCTGTGAGCACCCTGCACTCATGTCCATTTTCGAATCAAATAGGCATTCGTTTCATCAGAATTTGCTTGCACGACATTCAACCGCATTCTGTGCTTGAGCCGGAAGATGTGTGTATTTTTAGCCCTGCCATTCCTCCTAAGGATCTCTCTCTCTCCTTGTCATGCAAGGAGACGTGGAGCTGGGCGGAAGCCTTCCGCATTAGCTCCATTACTCGGAGCTTCCAGCCTTCATTGCAAATCCTGAGTAGCGAGTCCAGAGGCTGACACCAGCCTGGCGCTCCTTGCCTCAGCTCCTCACTTGAGTATTCGAGTCAAGTCCTGGCTGCGGATTTGGAGAAAACCCTCGGTCCGTCCAACTTTCTCTTTCCCAAAAAGTAGTTGAGACCATTTCATCAATCTCGCTGGCGTAATGGAACCGAGGAGGGCTCTGCAATCCACGGCCCACTAATGCCATCCCATCAAAACTCCCTACTTTCGGCTCAGCAACTCCTGCCAACTCGGGAGTCCGGGTGCCCAGACCCAGAAACGGAATTTCCATTCCGGCTCTCAATGACCGCATCATACAACGCATTTTGGCAAGTGTTCTATGTAAATTGATCACGGCGAATGCCACTGACCAAATTGAGAAACTTTAAATCCCTAGGCTTACTAAGTTCTTTTTATCTTAGCTAGGAGCAAGCGGCATGTTCGATACTAGTCGCCTATGCATCAATGCTGTGCAGCACTGATCTGATGTATTCTTTTATAAAATATCAGCCTCCCACTGACGCATCTCGCATGAACCTTGGTTAAGTAACTGACACAGGTCAGAGGGTCAAACTACTATTATTATGCAGGCTGAATATTTCAAGCCAATGTCTTGCTCTTAAATCCGTTGTATGTATATTAAGATAGCCTAATCTCACCTACTGCAAACAAAGACTAGGACTCTGGCATAGAATATGGTAAAAGCTATTTGTACGATATATAATGTAAAACACATTCAAACAAAAACATCAAGGAGTTGGATGAATACAAAAATATTTTCTAAGACTGGAATAATCGTATATTTACTTTGATAAAGTACTGTTCCTTGCCATTCAGTGAGCGAAATTTGAAGCTTTGCTTAACTGTTGACATGAATTACAATTCAAGAGTCGACTCATTTGTGATACAAATGTGTTTCTATTTTTAAGGTCAAACGTTGTATTAAAAATACAAAACTCAAGATCAAAGCTGTATTGGACAATGGTTGTAAAAACATGGGGAAGAGATGAATGAATTTAATGGTGTCTGATTACAAGTCTTTGGATTCTACACGGACGCAGAAGCCTAACCTAACCTACAATAGAACCAGATCCTATGTCATGGACTGACGATGTGGTCAATTGACGTTGTTCGTCTGGTTTGAGTGTTTGCAGGTCTCCCTCGTCCATTCTTCCTCTCCACAAGAGACAAGATTGAGTCTCTCCATTTCCCTATGAAACTTTCCCTTCCAGCAACCACCACCAACACACATTTCCATTCTACCAAATGAGATTTATTGATTACTTCCCTTTTCATATTTCTCCAAACCTCTTTCCTTTCTCCCTTTTGGCAAGAAGCCTTCCTGGCCCACAAGCTCAAGCCTCAGTGCGCAACTCACTGCCAGCCTACAGCAGCAGCAGCAGGGAAATCGGGCATTCTGAATACAAACGGGGAAATGGCTCGTCTCAACTGACGACCTACTCAACCCACGACTTTCGTCTGGCGTACAAAAGCTTGGGCCCACGACCCCCTTGAATTTAATTGAGACTAAATTATTAAAAATGAATACCAAAAATTAGGCTTTGCTTCGTACAAATATCGCTGAATCTTCTTTAGGCATTTAGCGTGAATCCGAATTTCATATTTTTGGTTGTAATTTAGTGTACACCTTGATGGAATAGTTGCTCGGTTTACTATCGACAGAATTGATGACTGGAGATTGAATTGAACTGATATGAACTATGCGACAACGAACTATGAAGAAAGTGCCAGCATGCTTTTGACCGGTGAATTCCACAAAGAAGAAAAACGGACAAACGTTGTTTGACACAACGAGGTAAACTTTTATTGAAATTGTTTTCAGTAACATATTGTACTCATAGAGACACGCAGTAATTACTAGCCAGGTTGAATGAGTTACATACATGGATTCTGGATGCTCTAAAAATACTCGACCAATTACACTTTAATCCGTTGAACATGCAAGAAAACGTTGTAATTTTAGCCCAGCGTATACTACAATCTACAGTGATGCTTGACATACGCAACATGTGGAACACGGTATAAACCCGGGCTGAAACTTGGTAGGTAATAATTGGTAAATGTTCAAGGAAAATCGAATTACATTAATTCTGGTTAGGTTAGGTTTTCTGGAAAGCTTTCACTGGAAATCACTTTAATTAGCCCAGGTTAGTTTATTCTGAAAACGGAAACGGCGAGCTTTGCAAGGGTGGTTATCATGTGTTGCTGTTTTTAACAACTTTCTCTTGGTTGTTTATCGCGGGGGCAGTTCAGCCCGTTTTACTTCAACACAATTTCTGTCTGCAACGAACTCGGTCAACATTTATTGAGCAATAAACCCGAGTACGACTATTAATGAAGTCTTGAATCCGCCACTAGAGCTTTGCGTCAATTACAGTCGCACCCGAACCCTTTCTCTGCTCGCCCTCCCTACACGGATCCAAGCACTTTCTCTTCAGTTCCCGTTCACATGAGAGAAGCTATAGAGAACGGAGCCCGGTTCAGCTAGCCCAACCATCTGCTCGCAATCACGAGTCATTTCTCATTTCCTTCGCCTCTCCTTCCGTTCCAATGGAGCTGAGTGCGTAGGCAGAAAGTGGGACCCTTGATGGACCTTCCTCATCAGGCTCGCCTCATCCCGGGAGTGAAGGGGTCAGGGGACTCGGGTGCCCTTGTGACAGAAGATGGACCGAGACTGCCTTACGACGCCATGCAACCCGCCCCTCGTCTCTCCGCTGCAATTCAGCACACCGCACTCTTCTTCTTCACGCTCGCCCTCCTCGCACTAACCCTCTACTTGGCCTTTCTGCTCTGGAAAAAACACAGATTGAGGCCAATTGCCACGCTCTACAAGTCAGTGATAAGATATAGAATAATACTAATAATAGTCAACTATTGACCTATTGAGGACCATTCTCCAGACTCGGACTAATTGACCGTTCTGGAGCTACTTTTCAAATTAACGGCTGGCTCTATCAACTTCGTTCTGCTAAGCTTTCGAAATATTGTAATCGTATAATTATTTTGACAAATTCTAATTTTGAGCTTTGTGAACAACTCGGCATTATTTCTAAAGCTTGGCAAAACGTGGTAATAGAATATACTATTAAAGTGAAAAACTCTTCGACAACAGCTGACACAGCAGACTGAGAAATTCAACATGCAACTGTACGCTAATTGAAATAATACCTAGGTCCTAGTTACGTGTACAGGACTGTTAACAGGGGATTCGTCAATCATTGAAATTGTAGAATGCAAATGCAAAGCTGTCTTCAACTTAAACTAAAAATCAGAAACCCTTGTAAATGTGATGCGTCGTGCTTAACTATATTATGAACAGTGTTGTGAGCATTTTTAAGTACTCACCCAGAATTTGAATCGGTAGCAAATAAAGCAAGTTAAGTAAAAAAATTAATTTAATTTAATTGATTTTAGTTTTTAAGGTGAAGCGGTCTGAGTCGTAGTTGCTAGGGAATAATTGCGTGACAGAAGAGAAGTACCATGTTTGTAATTTCTAAGGCTCTAATTTGTAATTTGCAGATTGGAGGGCTACCAGTACTCTCGACTGAATCAGAATGAGCTGGAAGTGGATAGCGTGGTTTTCTACAGCGATCCACTGGACGAGAATTCAGCACTTCCACATCCACAGACTGAAGTTGACCTAGTAAGGATGAATAGAATTAGTTAAGACAGTTGTACTATTTTTCAAGGAAAAATCTTCCTGCATTTATTTGATATTGCAATTTTAGCTTCTTGAAGCGTCCTTCGGTTATCTTGAAAGCCAGACTCATAATGATATTCTGTACACTTTTAGTGCAAACCAGCCACGCTTCACCTCGCCGAATCTGACAACTTGATCAGCATGTCGAACTCCAGTAACTGTTCCTCTCACTTCATCTCGAATCCACCGCAAGTGGGAAAATCAGGCCCTACAATTATTCCAATTGAAGCCGAAATGTCAGATGAGGTGAGTGTAGTACAAGTAAGGAAACCCATTATCATATTTCATGTCTGAATAATTCAAGTATTTCTCCCTTTCGCATAATATGTGAAAATATCAGGGCTGGGCAAGATTTATATTTATTGATATTTATATTTATATTCGTATCAGGTAAGATTTACTGCATCTTAAGAGGCGTTTCTTGAGGTCCAAAGTAGCGCTTATCTTAAAGAAATCATAAATCTTGAGCGATTACTTCATCTCAACAATATGTAAAAATACTTTTGTTTACGTATGAACAAAGATGTGTGTTAAGCGAATAAACATCATCAAGAGTCTTTGTTTTTAATTCTTACAACGAAATAAGATTCGCTATTCAATGAAGATCGATGATTTTGGAAATACTGGAATTTTGAAAGTATTTGGGGTATCTATTTAGTATCATGTGTCTTCAAAATACGTAAATACGTAAATCCTGCCGTTTTGGTATATAGAGGAGTATTAAAAAGAAACTTGTATTCTGCTTCAAAAACTAAAGTCTAGATCGAGTTTATTATATCTTGGCAAAAAATAATGTTTAGCTTGAGTATGTAACTTGAACTTGAATTTTAGGTTTTAATATATTTACAAGTATTTATTTATCTTCAAAATATTTGAGCAGGTATCTTGCCGAGCCCTGAATTTGCATGATGAATCCAATGTATCTTCTTGCGTCTTGATGGTGCGAGCGAGTTACTTCTGTACAATAATGTTGTTTGTATGATTCTAGGACTTGCTGCAGTAACCTTAAATCCCAGATTCGGGCAACATTTCGAGCCGAATACTGAAGAGAAGAAGTGGAATGGAAATTCAAACCGCTAATTACTGGTATCCGACTATGCGCGGCGTATTGAACATTTATCTGTAATCTATATTAACTTAAGTCTCTGCAAATGCATGTACTTTGTGCTAAAAGAGCGGGGATCTATGTTGGTTGATAACTATTCAAATCTTATTCGTGTTACAAGTAACTATGCGCTTTAAACGTAACTCACGCCGTTGTGGTATTAACCAGTTACCTAATTACAATCTATATTCGAATACATCGTATCATGTAATCGTGACTTCTTGGAAATGCAAACTATTGATGTCGTCCTAATTAAAACTAGTGAACTTGCATGGAGGAAATTATTTACTAAACAATTAATTAATATTACTCTCGCCCTAAAAATGCTAACTACCGCCCTTAATAGACTCAGATCATTTCTCATCTCCATTCTTTTTCCCAATCTCTCTTCCATTCCCCCAGACGCCTCTATAGTAGCCCGAACATCCAATATTTATTAAGGAAATCTATTCCCATAAACCAATTAGGTTGTTGCAATATACATATTTACACAAACGCTACACACTGAATAAATTCACAAGCATTTGATATTACTGTAGCACAATCAGCAACTAACGCGGTTGGTGAAGCCCAAAACAATACCATCGTCGTGATGGCAGGTCAGATGGAGCTAGACAGGCATTGCTTATGGAATACCTAGTCTACTATATTTGTAATAATATGCATTTTCAAACTATGCGTCGAGCAGTTCGTTTTGTTTCACTGTTGTCTACGAAAAGTCGATAGTCATTTGAGTTCCAAGTGTGTGTGTAATTGGTTGGTTTAGTTGTTTTAGGTACCGAGCGTACCTAGCCTCGTGATTTGAACTATTTTATAGGGCATACAAAGTAAGATAGAAAGGTAAAACAGGGAAGTTGAGGAATAAGTGGAAGACTTCTGGGGAAATGGAGGAGAAATAGGGAAAACAACGGAAAAGAGAAAGGTATCTGATTCTTTTTAGGGCGAGAGTTAACACTTTTAGGGCGGCAGTAAGTACAACCCTTAACTAAATGTTTACGGCACTCTTACCATATTTTGTACCTTACAGCACACAGCATCACACGCTACTCGTGGTATTTTTACATTCTAATTTATTGTTTAACCCTGTTCTTCTACGAAACATTCCCTGCAATAAAGTTACATTCGAAAAAGTTCTGTTCCGGTTCTCCGAATTTGCCAATCAAGTTTTTCTGATTAAGTAAAATACTTACAGCAAGCCTAAAACTAATTTTACAATTAGAAAAATTCAATGCCATTATGTCCTAACAGAAGGTTACCAGGATTTAGATTTTAAGCTCGCAAGTGTAAAGATGAATATTTTCTAAGGACCTCTTTCACGCCTCCACTCCCCATTCAGAGCATAGTAAAATACTGGTCCTGTTGACCTTGTTTCTAAATTAATGAATATCAATTTATTAAGTGACTCCTAAACCCAAAATTAAAGCTAGACCAACAAACTGGCCAAAAATGTTTTCAAGAATTTTGGTTATTGTTATTTATTTCTAGTATTCATAAGACTTTAATCACTTTCAACTTCAGTCAAAGCTTGTTTATCTATTATATGTTGGACAGCAGAATAAATCAGACAGTTTAATATTAAAAGTTTAGTTTGCGTTTTAGAGTTACATGGTGGGAGATAGATGTAGTTTAGAATTGAACATTGACCACAACCAACTGGCCAACCAGCTATTTGATTGCAACGCGGTATTCAGGATGACTGATTGAAGATAAGTAGTTCGACGAAGGAATATTTCTGCTCCACGAGAACACTGACGGTATTCCTTCGTTCGGTCGTTTCGATTCTGAATCATCATCAGAATATTTCGTTGTCGTATTTTCCCTGCTTCACTCAACCACAAATACGCTCATACTGCCAATTTAAGCCTTTCGTGTCGCTCAGAAACAACTAATTTCATTAGATCTTTCCACCTGCAATGATTTTTGGTTAGAGTTAGATACACTTTAATACAGCATACAACTAATTCTGATGTTTTTAAATTAGGAATTACCAAGACTTCGATGCCTGATACTCCATTCTTATTACTTATGAAAGCACAGTTTTACCCGTATGCATAGGAGGAGTTGTCTAGACTCTGGCTAAGGCTAGACTTCAGTTACTCTGTCTGAAGCTTCGGTCTCAACCTCTAAGTATTCTACTAGATGAACCACTGTAAAGCATAATTGAGAATAATTTAGGATGAAAATATTAAAAATACAAAGAAAATCATTTTGCTGTTTATTGCACTACTTACACAAGGAAACATCAGGTTTTCTCAGCAGCATTCTCTAGGAGCACGTTTCACCTGTTCAGCTCAATAAATATATTGGTCGATTGCAGCCTTGCATTTCTGGAAGTCGCAAAATAATTCAAAATCAATTGCTATTTGGATATATTCCGAGTATGATCAATGCAATTATGAAGGAATTAAATATGCTATTACTCTGGAAGAGTGGCGGATGTGTGACGGTGGGTACAGCTCACATGAACTTCTGTGCCAGTAGTAGGCGCTTCCAAACCGCGAAGTTTCTTCATTAATTATTTTCTGTTATGTGCTCGTTCACCTATTGTACACCTTCTACTCAGGTCCTAGAATGAAGTATTTGGTTTATTTACATATAATATAACTGTCCATGGCATAAATTCCTACAACGCAAACATATGGAAAATGTTGATTGATTCTACTCACTGTCCTTGTCCTGTATCAGGCGGAGTAAGCCGATTCTTCCGTCCAGGGCTGAGTAGGATATTTACTGGTCCATTCTGACGTATGGTATTTAACTCAACGTCCGGCTGGGAATGGGAATTGTGCATCAATCTTAAAAGGGAAATATTTTCTTATTCATTTTTTACTGCTTAATAATTCTAAATGATTTTAAGAATTTACTCAAAGTATAGGTGTCGAACGCTTACCTGAATTGGGCAGCGATGGACTAAGTCTTTGTTCCGAATCAGAGTCCCAGTGTCCGTATGGTGGATGTTACTGGGATTTATGGGTAAGGAAAATATGGAACTTTAACGTGCTCGAAAGTTGTCTAGGACAAAAGAATTCTAACATTAGTTAATCTGCCGCTTACTTTAAATGTAAATCCAATTTAAATTCAGTAATTTTGCAAAATTTTTATCGATGTTGGCCGCTTTAAAAGAAAGTTCTGAAGGAACTACCATAAGTAATTGAAATTCAAACGGCTTTATTTTATAAGAAACGTACACTCAATTTGAAATACAAAATGAGCTCGACATCTGTTCTATATTTGGAAGTGAAGGATCGACGAATCGGAATCGGAAGAAATTATGGATAACTAGGAGTAGTTTCTACGCAAAGTTCTGGAATATGCAAAAATTAGAGGCATGAATAACCTGTACATGTGATTGTTAGCCATTATTTTACCCCATCAACTGTATTTCAACATTTATTTAGGTGTTAAATCATTTTGTATAATTTAAGAAGAAGCATGTTGCGCCTCTCCTCCCACCCATCCGTTTACGGAGGGTTGAACCCGGTTTTGCTTGAGTCAGTTATGGGTTAGGATTAGGATTCTTTGGTGGAATTGGACCTAACCAGGCGTACGGACCTAAGTTTTTCAACCCACACGCCGACATGTGTTCTGTAGCAAATGACCCCATAGCAATAGTTGTTGTACTTATCGTCATAAGCAACTTTTGTTTAGAAAACTGTCCTTCAAAGTTTCAGGTTCAGGGGAGAAGTCAGGCCAAAGTTGCCACATGTTTCCCTTAACCTATGACCTGAACCTGACACTTTCAAGCAAAGTTATTCAAACAAGAGCTGATTAACTCAATTAGCACAACACTGATTCTTGCTGGGGTTATTTTTTCCTACAGATCCAAAGGCACGAGTTTTCTAATAGCCGTGGGTTAAAAAACAGTCCATCCGCCCCTTTAGATCCAAGCCTGTGATTTACCAAACCTGATCTAGTCAATCCCAACCCATAACCAAAACGAGCAAAATGACATCCCAGTAACCTTTTGTTAAAAATTGGGCGCTTACCGACGGCTTTGTTACGTCTTACTGTCCTTTACAGTATTAAGGTGAAGGTGTACGTACTTAAGCCACAAACTGACGGAGGGCAACTCCACTCAGTCGGCAGGACTTACCATATGATCATTTTCTTCCAATTTAGACCCGCTGTAGAACCGAATGAAGGCATTTGACTGCTGCTGGAAGCTTTCCGTAGCTTGCTTCTTGATTTTACTGTGAAATTGATGATGGAGAGGAAACTGAAAAATGCAGGTCATGAAATAATCGCGAAGAATTGGATAGTTGGAGGAGCGTTTCCAACCCCAGTCGCTCGGACTGGGGTTGGTGATGAAGTGATGTATTTGTAGGAAGGCGTCAGGGCGCAGTGGATTACGCGGATTGAGAACTTGCTCCCAGTAGGGTAGTCTACATACGTGGGATAGCCTGATTAATGAGGCCAGGGAATTATTACAACTCAGGGATCAAGGCATGCTGAGAAATATGGCGGACCAGTCCATGCATTTTCATTCCGAAACTAAGGCTAAACCATGCCGAAATTGACGTGGCGGTCATAAGCAACCGTGTTGTACAGCATGGTAATCTCGAATCGACGTAGCCACTAGGGTTGGGTTGGGTGTAATGTACTTCATGCAAAAATCTAAACTGCAAGGAACGAACCCTCCTAGAACCTCTAGACTTGAATCGTCAGGTTATTTTGAAGAACCTATACCCATTGCACGAACTGTCCCGATTAATCGGCAATTCGCAACTCCTTCACCTGCAGGAAGAACGGGCGTGGTTTTCTCCACCTACATAGTATCGTACACAGAATGCTGGTAAGGGAAAGGGTAAGACTTAAGGAGACAATAAATTGCATTGCATAGGCGTATTAGATTCCAAATTCTGAGCGAATATGCCTCACATTACATGAGCGAAGATAATGTTCTTGTAGAAACACCTGGTTGCGATTTCCACTCAGTTCAGTGTATTGTTTGAGCTCGGGTGTTTTGATAGGCATCATGTATCTATTGTGTCGAAAATTCCAGGATCTAAAACAGGAAGCAATGTAACAAAGGTACTTATCGCATGACAGAAAGGACGTATATTTTTGTATTATGGAAGATAGGAATGCAGATTTTAGTATGGTGACTCATCGATATTCAACGGTCTACTGCACTCTAAGGATAATGCAGGGTGTACTCTTCTGGGGATTTTCAGGTACATTACCCATCAACAATTTGAACAATTTGTGGTTTACAGGGTCATCTACTTAGTATAACGGCGTTAATTAATCGCTGGTGTATCTATCTGTCCGAAGTTTTAACGAACGGAACGGGACTGGGACTTGACAGAAGCGTGATAAACCTAATCCTAATACCTGATCCCATGCCCGTTTGATCTGGGCACTACTACTTACAGATTCAGATTCCAAGAACTTTCGTTTGTCGACAGAATCTCAAAAGACAGCCATGTCGAGTGCATAGGTTGACATGAGAATAAATGCACTTACGCTTATACGTACTATTTCCACGTAAAATAATTTTTTGTAAAAATCAATTTCCAGAATTGAGTGGGTAAGAACTTTGTAACAATAGAAAGTGGAGATCGTCGTAACAGCGTAGCAAGGAAATATAGCTTATTCAAAAAGTAAAAGTAAATGTAACCATTACTTGAGTCAACAACAATCTGGTGACCTGAAGCCTTATCTGAGTAACTGTTTTCAACTAAGTATAATTTATTTTGTGGTGTATGGTGTATGTATGTGAGTAGGCATGCATCTTTCTTTCTGTCGAGGTTTTCATTCTGCTTCTGATTGACTGTTCTAACATATTTCCGTGAAAGTTGTAACCAGTTCAGCTACACGGAGCAGTGCTTGATACTGACTCTTGGGCCAGCTAATTGGTAAATAGTTATTGTTAAATAGCTGTTGGCTCGAAAAATAATTCCACAATTCACAATAGCTAAACCTGAGTCAATACAACACTAAATGCAGTTTTGTATTTAATAAACGCTGGATTCTACTGGATCAAAATATTTAATACGTAGTCCAAAATTCGAAACCGGACATAAACATTTATACCTATGCTGACATTTAATAGATTATTTTTTCCCTGAATCCAATTTGTGAAACAATTTGTTTTACCTGAATCCAAATTGGAGGGAAATGAATTTTTCCCGAATCTAATTTTTGCAAACTTAGTCTTTCCCTGAATCCAATTTCGGGATTTTTTTTTTTGAACCCTTTTTGTGATAAACTTTTTTTTCCTGAGTCTAATTTGTGCGAAATTAATTTTTTGATGAATCCGATTTGTGATTTTTTCCCTGATTCCAATTTGTGACAATTTCTTTCTTCAAATTCGGTTTCCTGGCGAATAGCTACGGGTCTGTGTCTGTGAAGCAGGGACTTCAATTCAAAACTATGCTGCAAGCGTCTCTGGAAATTATCTTCCTTCAATTATTTCAATCTTCAATGCAACTTTTCTACTTGGGTCCAAACTCAAGGAAGTCCATGGGACTTCTTGCGACATGGCTTGACCAAAGGATTACCTTGATCGCAATAATTTAAAACCCGGATTAACTTTCCTGTTATGAATTGTCGGGATATCTAAACTAAAGGGATGTAATGTAATACGTGTTGATCAAGAGTTTCTGCCTTATAATTTGAACAAGTTGTGTTTACCGTCAATACAATACCGATATTTCAGGGTCCTGAAGTACCTACTACACACGCACACACACACACACACAAACACACAGGAGAATCAAGAGACATGACATGAGATGAAAGATTGCCTGTGCGTCCGTTCTGGGAGCTCTCCGCCCAGGGTTTCGACTTTCTACCACTTTGCGATATTTTATCGATAATTATCACAAAAGTGGTAGAAAATGGTAAAAATG
>JAQFXY010000232.1:0-42135 GCA_034693865.1 Ceratophysella sigillata
ACGTCACAAATTTTACCTTGTTTTTCTTATATGCATAAGATTCGCGAACCTACGGCTGTAATTATCACGGAGAACACTTTAAACTCTGAGTAACATTATGTTTGACCTCGGTGTGTCTCAAGTAATTGAAATAAGATCCTGATTTTTTACTCGTGATCTGCTCAAAATATTAACCTGCAATTTTCACATTAATCGAGCGCATCGAAACAAATTTTGGTTAGAAAAATGTATTTGTAGATTTGCTGTATTTTTTGAACCGATCCCGGTCCGGTCCCGGTCCTGACTTCTTTAAGGACCGGGACCGGACCTGGACCGTTTTCAAGACCCGGTCCGGTCCCGGTCCTGGCCCAGGACCGGACCGGGACCGGACCGTCCGAGCACTACTCTTTGGCTTTTTGAAAGAGCATGTAACCTAGCCTAGCTAGAATTGAAGTACACTGAAAGTATTTCGGAAAACCTAAGCAAACTTGACAGGATACAACGAAGATTGGTTTTTCAAACTCTGTTAACCATGATGGATTAGATGCTTACAAATTTACATGGATATTTACCGTGTCTTCCCTGTTCCTTGCGTAAAGCAACTTTCCAACAGCAGCCCTGTAGATGCACATATGCTTATAAGTAATCTAGCTGTGTATTTGCATTTCGCATAGTTTCACCTCGACCTTTAGAAGAGGAAGAGTGTGAGGTGTGAGTGATGAAAAGATGAACGTTGACAGCAGGAAGAGAGTGAAATCCTTCTTTTTTTGAAATTTGAATTTAAACGAATCCAGTATAGTAACTAAGTTATACAGAGCTGTTCACAGAGAATTGACCAGGTTTTGCCATTCAGACGGCCATTCAAGATTCCAACTGGCCGCATTTCTCCAATTGCCCGCCCGTAGCGATTAGTGAACTGAACTACGACTAGCCAATTTCCCGAATCCCTTCCCATCCGGCCAGTTCACTGTGAGCATCTCTGGATTCCGTAGTATCTGAGTTCAAGGAGCCGTGTGTATATAGGAGCGTATTTCTGTATTGGTCTCCTGCTCCTCCTTGGGTTCTTCCCTATGTTTCTAATACTTTTTCCCCGGGTTGCTTTTCCAGTATCAGAGTGTATAATCCTCACAAATCCGGTTTTGAAAATGAGGTTACGTGCGTTGAATGGGGGAAAGGGAGAAATGGTGAAACCTGAGTTGTCTGCCTTCAGTTCTTCAACTCTTTCCCAAACTTTCGCCCTGGCTCCCTTCTTTGCTCGCCAGAACAAAAGGGTTGAATGCGGACAATAAGAACTGATAATACGAATACGCTGTGGAGAGACATGTTATGGCTTAGTTGCAGACCGCGCTACGTTATAACCCAGTCCACTTAGTTGGTTGAACTTTTTTTAATGAACCAAAAAATAAATAGCTAGTCTAAACTACTCGTAATTAAAAAAATGAAATATTTATTCATTTGCTAAAAATATGTCTTCAAAATAGGAAGTAAATGTTATACGCCTTGTTTGTTAGCTTAGTTGTTAAACGGGATCAGATGAAACCAGTTAACCTTCAGGTTAACTTTAAATTAATTAACTTTTTGTTTGAATAACTCTATGAGGTTTTGGTTTATTCACAAAAAAGTTGTACACAAATCGGCTCCGTTACAGCTATCGTTAATTTACGAAAAACCAAAATAAATATTTAAATACGTAGGTGTTCAATAAGAAAAATATTTACTAAAAACGGCGAGGTATTAATTTATGCTAAGTGCATTTACCCGTAAACAAAGTGATTACTAAAAGCTTGGCTTATTTATTTACAGGGATTTTATAAAAAGCCAATAGTAAACAAAGAGTTGTTATATAAAAAAATGTAGTGTCACTGGGTAGCTGTGTGAATTTTACAAACAAGCCGTAACACAGACAAGTCGACAGCAGTCTACGTCTTTCCCTCTCATCAGCGGAACAGTAGTGTCGTTGTAAGTTTAAAACGGACTCTCAGCATTATTAGTTACTCCAAAATGCCCAGACGTTGTTTCATGTTTTTGTCATTATTATCAGGGTAGACGCTTTTCAATTTTTGGAGAAACTTTGCGTTTCTCACTCTCGCTTGAGTTAGCTTGATTTCCCTTTTGAACTTTGGACAAAACGGAGAAAGTTAGGCAACAGGCGACCGGCACTCTTTATTGTCTTTCCAGAAGTGAGCAAAGTTGGCCGTGAATGAGAAGATAATAATATGCATGCAGCGGCAGAGCGGGCAATTGCTGAGAAAATTCGATTTGAATGTGTGCATACTTTTTATTATACATATGCAAGAGTTGGAAGTGCAAGCTGTATGTTGCGGTGTTGGTAAAGCATGTTTGTGAAATGGAATAATTTGGAGTAATTTGACGTCCAGCCTGCTTAATCAACTTTGGAAATTCATGAACGGAGAGGAAGTAGCATTACTGGAGAACATTACCATGATTGCATAATACTCTGAACTCAGTTGACTGTGAATTTGAACTGCCTGTTATAGTTTATGGTACCTTACACTTTGAGCTTCCTTTTCTTTCCCCGGCTCGCAGAAGTGGGCATTATTCTGAATGTAAACGCAATACGATTATGTATTCCACTACAGGCATGTATTGTAAATATGAAATTAATTGTGCATACACTATTTATGATTCATTGAGACAAAGGGAAGCATCTATGTAGCAGGATGTGTACAAGTAAGTATGTACTCGTTCAATTCGTATTCATTTCCCTCCACACGATTACTGTAGCAGTTGTAGCTTGTAGCACGCAGCATGCTGCATATGCATACATGCTAAACCTAATATCGTAATATCCTTTTCCATTTTCCGTTCCATCTCTCATTTTCGGGAGAGCAGAAGGCGAGGAGAAAGGCCCGAGAAGCCAAAAGCCAGGAAGAGATTGAAAGACATAAGCATTATCATTTACCATAAACTATTACATAATAATAATGCTAAAATCTGCCTATGGTAGCTCTGGACTGGGTGAGCAGCATGCTGGCTGGAACTGCAGCTACGCAGGACCAAGGTCTTCTACGAAATCTTAGGTCAATTTAAGTTCCGAAGGATTTGCATGTTCGAATCGAATTCTAAGCATCGTAGTAGAATTTAAAATTTTGTGAAGTATGTGGTCACGCGATGGTAAAGTTCCCATCTAACTACGTAAACTATAATTCAATACCTACTCCAGCGGCTGTTAAACTGGATCATTTAACTGGGTTCTGGCATCAGCTATCTAATCCAATCCAGTCACCAAATTAAAATCTATTGCTCTTGCTCACTTGAGCAAGTCATTGTTGGAGTATATTTCACTGTGAAACGGGCTTCCGATCGGAAGCCCCGTTGTTTAACAGACGCATCAAGAATTTAAGATTAGGTAATAAAGTAGCGATCGTTCGGAATGACAGACAAACATGACGAGTCCATAAGATCAATTTGGTTCAAATGAGTAAACCAATCCGGAACACGAGCGTGCATGTAAAATATACAAACATTGATGTTTATTTATAGTGCAGCATGGTTCCGCTCGTTTTAGGAGCTTTTATAGCAATTATCCTTATACGGGGTCAAACAAAGGGCTTAGAAAACCTCATTTTATGCTTGTAGTTGAATTCTTAACACTCTAGTTTGAATACATATACAGAGACGTTCGAAACTGTTAAAAACCCAGAGAAAGAACAGTTAAGGGAGCCAGATCAAGGAAACTCCTCTATTTTACACGTCGATATTTTATTCTTTTTGAACAGTTTTGAGTTTCAAAGGTAATAACGTAACTATCAGAGGTAAATAATTTCCATAAAAATAAATATACGGTACTCAGCATTCATTAAGTGATTCATTGTTTCAGAGCACACCTTCATATCTATTAGCAGGTTTATGTCAAACTTTTAGTCACTGAATAGGTACGTATAGAAATCGTATTTAAATGTTAAAACTATTCTAAACATACACCTCATATAATGATTAGAGCTTTCCAGTCCTTTCACAAATTTGAAACAAAACGCTTTAAATCTATTACATTACCACATCCTTTGAATTCTTATCAAGCTTGGATTCTAATAACAACATTTTCGTCTAACTTGTTAGTTTGTTCAGAATTTCTTTCAACCAAAGCTCGCAGTTCCTTCTACTGAGCCGAGATCAGAGTTCAGCCACTAGTGCTAGTGTTAATTACTGTCAAGCTCTTATTCATGCGGAAAATGATAAATAAGCTGTGCTTTGATGTTTTCAAGGTACTTGGCAACCTTTTTCCCAATTAGCAGGAAAAGTCCCTAGCCATGTGGTATGCCGCAGAGCGGAATGTTATTGAGCGCCTGTACGTACAGTCGACAGAGCATTCAGCTTGGATTTTCACTCTGCCACAAGCTGGAAGGGGTTGATTGTCGTTCTGGATTTCATTACGTCGTGCATGACATATGACAGAGCCCATTGGGCTGAAAGGAGCAGAAGGACGGGAGACATGGAGACCCAGTGACGTCTGTTCCTGCTATTTATGTCCTTCAGCCTCTCGAAACGCATGATTTGGATTTGGACATTTTCCCCGAGAGTCGTAATTGACTTTGATGAGCAATAAAGGTTCTGGAAACTCTTCTTTACCGATTTGACGATCGTGAGGGGAATTAGACATTATTTGCATTCAAGTCAGAATCCAAACGACCCATCGTAAACTTCCGCCGCCCGCCTCTCTACATAATATGCAGGAGCACAAGGTCCGCCTGGGCCTGGCTGCCTCTCTCACTTCCCTTGGCATGATACGTCCTTGGGCCGGAGTGAACTGGGATTGAGACTACAAATAGGCTGAAGCCCATGTATTGTGAACGCACTTATGCACTTCCAAATGTCCCATTCCCTGCCTAAACTTATTTTCTCTTCTCATTCTTTAACTCCTTTTATGGCAGGAGATCTTTGAATAAGCGAGAGATTGGAAGAGGAACGCAGAAAACCACAAACTTAAATCGTGTCACTAAAACCCTGTAATAGTCTTTTTATTTCTATTTTACTCCCATTTCATGACAAAATATTTGGATGGTAGTCCCCGACACGCCGTCTCAAGACGTGCACAGTCAGAGAAACAAAATTACCAAACTTCGGCCTGTATGCTGTGAATCCACTGAAGTTTTCTTGCCCCGCACTCATCAAAATAGTCACTACTTTTGCACGATTCTATTAAGGCTCACCATGTGTCTCAGAAATAAATCCTACCTTTAATGATCCCGCATCGCACCAATCCTATATTCCAAAGTTCAATCCATAAAGATGTTATATTTAATTTAATTACCTTCTGCATAACATTTTGATGCTGTCTTCCTAGAGATTTATAATCAATTCTTAATTGCCTAACTAAAATACCTGATAGCTGTCATATTTCCTCAGTCTAATAACAATAAAGGAAGCTCTAAAAAATTACATAGGGATTTTAACTGGGCTGAGACTAAATTAAAGCCATATTATCGGCAAAATATGTTTTACCTAGTGAATTAGCCATGAGCCCTACCACTGTTACAGATTACAGAGCTCGTAGTAAATACAACAGTCATGATACCTACACATACCTGAGAGATTATATCAATAATAGTCTGACTCAAAACGTCTGTTAAGCTATTCTAATCTCGTTAACATAATTCGTGTTGTCAGTTTGCTTATTATGATGTTTGAATATGTGCCAGTTGTACATATTTATCAGCATTTGATAAGTTAGTGCGTAAAATACACAGAGAAGACTCAGAAATACTTGAGAACTATTAAACGCTCACTTAGTGTGCTTTTGAAATATGCCTGTAAACATACTAATGCTGGCATGCAACAAGTAAGCACAAAGAAGCGTGTAGCATCATCGTAAACTCCGCAAAAACTTGAGTTACACGAAGAAGCGTTGTGAACTCACCAGGTAAAGTTTCAAAGTCTAGTCTGATATTAATTCTGAGCATATCGTTTGTAATCGCTGCAGTCCGATCTAGAACAAATTGTATTCTGGACTATTCTTGACATTGCTGCTAAATAGTACAAGTAGTACCGTACTGGGTGCTGCTGGTCTCTCGTTAGTCACTGATTCGCTTGTACAGCCATTTCGTGCTCTTCAAATTCCAATACCCAAGAGGATTCCGTATCTACCCTTGTTGATGTCGTGTATTAAAAAATATGAGTTTACCAATGTTTACATGCAAGAAAATGTATCTGAAATCTGAACCAGATGCTATCATAATGCTGCTCTGATATTGCTACATATAAAACATATTACATTCCAGAGTCCAACATTCCGGATTTCGGATCCATGCTCGGACGGCGAGAATATCCAGATGAAAACTTTGTAATATATAAACCAAATTATGGTCTTGCAAGCCGACAAGAGCTTATTAATCTATGAGTATATAGCACAGTCGATTACAATCGTGTGTCGAGTTCATGTTTGAGATTTATAAACCTAATCCTTAGTTTTTAATTGAGCAACACAAATGTGCCACTCAAGACGGGCAAATAATAAATTGTAAAATTCACATTTATTTTATGTTTTTTTGTGTAAACCTTTAAAGTATTAATATACCTATTGCTTTCTCCACGGGACAGAAGACCCTTTTTACAATCTATAAATTCTAATGATAATTGATTATAGGATTTGCGCATCATTCGTGAAAAGGCGGGCCATGTATTTGTTTTATGGTTTACAAACTTGTCGAAAATAAGCGGCTGACGAGGACGGGAGCTTCTCTTCGGCCTTAATCTCTTATAAATACAACGACGACAAGGGCCCCGTAATCTGGAACATTATTCCACTTCCCACCCCTGGCGTGACACGAGGGTGTCAACGTCAACATAAAAAATCCAGCAAAGAGATCCCGAGATTAGATTGAGCCAAATTCTCAATACACACTTTCCCTCCTGGCTCCGCGACCGAGAAGTGAAAAGTTGGAAATAATGATTTACAAACAGATTGAGCTCTTTTGTCCATACCCTTCCATTGTTTTGCTTCGGATTTTCTAATCAATATATATATTTTAAAATAGAACCCTATGGAGACAAGCCCCAGATAAAACCAATTCTATTCCGCAAACATCAACCGAATCGTAGCTTGAGTAAGAATCCAGATGAGCAACACAAAAGCGATAAAGATTCTAAACTCCCTCAGAGCCAGCCTTATCCTGTCCTCTTGAAACCATGTTTTATTCAATTCACAATAGCTCCACTTCTGCCATGAGTCAATAAAAGAGAGCGGAGTTCGTGCCACGGGGTGTGATATCTTACATCTCCATACTGATGAGCAGACAAATATTCTGGAAACGGGACTATGACACTCAAATGATGAAATGCGGAGTAATAAAATTTAGCGGCATTAAAATAAGGAAGGGATATAAAATGGGAGTAATAAAGAATTGGAATAGGCCTCGTGCAGAGTGCGTTATTTACTATTTATTTATTTTATGGTACAGTAATAAATATTTGAGAGTCTGACATAGTGTTATGTTGAGGTCAACTGTGAGCCTGTTGCTCTTGGAGGAATGCCGAGTGGTGATTCCAGGAGTCACATGGAATCTGTTCCCAATCCATGCAGAATGAGCTCAGGCCGTCATCCCGCCCATCATCCGTCACAACGCGTATTAGGTACGGCTCCGTTACAGCTGAAAAACAAAAGAGTATTTCAGATATTATACTGCTCCACTCGAATGACATGCATCAATATCCGACACCGGGTAGTAGAACCTAGGAATATTGTATACTGAGAGTCTAACGTCAATTCTGCACCGTCACATGACCACCGATATTTTATATGTATTAAGGTTATAAGGTGGTAAATTATGTTAAGTTAGGTCAGGTTATGTTATGTATGATGTGCCAAAGATTTCAAGATTGCACGATTGTTGTAAACGATTACCCGCTTACACATTGCAGAAGACATCTAATCTGCAATCGTAATCTGTCTGTTTGTCTGTCTTCAGATTACTGTAATCGATTACATAATTTATCATAGTGTAATCTGTAATCACAACTTTAGATTTCTAGATTACACATGAACATGAACATATTGTTACACCTTTAAAGCTATTTTTATTATGTAAAGAGAATATGCTGCAAAGTAGTTTAGGCTAGCGACGAGAGACAGATTACGTTAAGGTGAAGTAATCTGGATTACAAGCAGTTAATAATCCGCCATGGATTACGCTTTCCGGCAATCCTAATTGGACCTGTAATTACAATCGAGCTAAAGTAGCTGTAATCTTGCCGATTACAATTGCCAACCAATCCTGACAACTCTGTTCTGAGCTTATGTAGGTTAGGCTGGATTAAATGCCAACAATTTGTAAATATCTTGGTTGGACTTGGCAGTGCTCTGGTCTCAATTGACATGGAACCATTGAGTCCATTTCTGAACGACTGGTTTTGGGTAATAGGAGACGGTGAATATTGTAGTAATGCAAGGCAATGAGGAGAGAAGACGACGGGAGAAAGGAGATTCCTCGGCGTAAGAGATCGCTCCGCTTTCTCTCTCCGTTTTTTTTATTATTTGACTCAGTCAACCGGTGTAATAAAAAAACAAATCTCGTACAGTAATGTTGGAAGGTATGTATGGAATTATGGATAATATTACGACTCTGCCCCCTCTGTTACTACAAAAATCTCCATCCGAGTCGAGAGGAAGGCGCTGGGCTGCCTGTGCCGTACACGGGCCTGGATTTGATGTGCATAAGTTTCGGGTTTTTGGGGAAAACGGAGCAGAGCGTCATCCGCTCTCTCCACGTCCCGCCAGCCTATATGCAATAAAATTAATCCCAAGTGGATGAATTTCTTCCGTCATATTATTCTCCGGTTAATCCTTTCAAATTGAAACAAGACACTAGGAAAAGTTTAATGAGAAAAGCTCCCATTCAACAAGGCGGAGAGGAGATGCGGACCCGAGTTGGAGCCCACAATAACAGCCTCCGATTCCATTAGATCTGCTTATGTACACGGAGGAGGCAGTGGGGCGGAAAATATATGCACTACCTCCTCTATTATCTACTCCTGCTCAAACCAAGTCTCCTCAGACACACACCGAACAACAAGGCAGCGAATAGTCTCCAAGGATCCACGGGTCTTTAAGGCCAATTCTAACTACTCCTAGTTTAGCTCAATTGTCCAATTATTATCCACGCAATGAATCAGCCCCAGTTCAGGTTCCTACAATATGCGACTAGATACTACTTACTTTTACTTAGGCAGTTAGCAAATTATGAGCCCGTTATTTCCTTCTGTGAAGTTGACAGTGCATATTGGAAGAGCGACATAATTTGAATTGTTGGAGAGCTGATGAAATGTCCACATAATATAGCGGAATCCTTTGAAAAGTTTGACGAAACAAGAAAACGGGCATCCCATTTGAGTAAATTTGGTGTCTATGAACTCATTTCCGATACCAATGTACCGGCAAAGTGATGTACTGGTAAATCCCATTCATGGGCTAGGATCTTGCTCTTGTGCACGTCTATTGTACTTACTCTAATTGAATAAAATATTTCCCAAGGCTAAACCTTGTCGAGTGTGTGGAGTTATTGTGCATAGAGTTTTCCCTGGAGAAAGCGTGGTGGAAATGTGAACAATGTTTTCTACTCAGGCATAGCGATACAAATCCCATTCATGTATTGTTTCTATTTTGTACGATCTGGGTACGGTTAAATTGCAATTTGCAATTACACTTAATCTGCTCGAATAGGAGGGAATGATTTGATGTAAATGTTTTGCATGTTCAGTTTTACGTCCGACGTCAATGGCGCACCAGCAGGCCTATTTACTTTGAACACCTTGCTATATTGCATTATACTTAGTATCATATTAAATTATGTTCTATGTAGTAACGCCGCAGTTATACGGTGCATAATTGAAGGTGACCGTTTGACGGTGTCAACTTGCCAATGTCTAAGTTAGGCGGAATACCTTCTATTCAGTAGTTTTGTGTTTTCCATGGAGAAATTGTGAAAGTACGAACTAAGTAGGTTTAGCGCAACAGCGGTTGAAACTTACAGTACACTTTGTGATCCTCCTTCCATCCAGAGTGATCCTCTTCCCAACCACCTCCTGCCCCTCCACCACCTCCGCCACCTCCACCACCTCCGCCGCCACCACCTCCGCCACCTCCACCACCACCAAAAGGAAAGGGAACGACAACGACGGGCACAATGGGAATCGGAATCGGGATCGGCAGCGGTAAAGGAACGGGCACGAATATGAGTTTTGGTTTAGTGCAGTTCCCGTCCTTCTCCTTCTGCTTAATAGTCCAGGGTTTCTTTGGTTTGAGCACCGGCTTAGGCTTAACCTTGGGTCTTCCAAAGAGGCCGAATCCCTTTGTAGGCGGATTCTTGATATTTGGTTTGGGCTTAACAATGGGTCTTCCCAGAAGCCCAAATCCTTTGGTCGGAGGAGTCTTCACAATTGGTTTCGGATTTACTTTCACTTTTCCCAGCGAGAAAAGAGCAGCCTTTGATCCAAGACTCGGTTTCGGTTTCCTCAAGATAGTTGGAATATTCTTGAGAGCCAGACCTCCGGCCTGCGGTTTGGGCTGAACAAAAGGTGGGAAGGAGAAGTGTGGTGGGTCGGCGGAGCCGATTACGGGCAGCGGTTGAACAGGCAGCTTGTGAGCGGGACGAGAAATGGGCGAAAAGACAGGCTTGGGCTGTTGATACAGAGCCGGGACTTTGAAGAGATGGAACTTCTGCTTATTTACATTTCCTGATTTGACTGGAAGCTTGGAGGCGTAATGAGGCGAGTTGAGGGTTGAAATGGGTTGTTTTGCTTGTCCAGACTTGGACGTAATTGGGCTCCTCACCGGAGGCTTGGTCGAAGGGAGCTTATGGTACTGCTTCTTGGGGAATGTGTCACTTCCAGTGGGTTTAGCGGTTTCAATTTGGTTCTTTTTACTACTGTTCTGGAGATAAAAGGGCTTATTTCGTATCCCGTCGTCTCCTCCTAAATTGTTTTTGGGAAAGTAATTTGTTGTTGGGGGCATGAACGGTTTCCAGCTCGAGACTCCGGCTGAGGTTGAGTCACTACCCTCAGGTGGACATGAGAGGAGTTCCAGGAGTGAGACGTTGCGGGGATGGCGGTTTGGGGAAAATGGCGTGTTGGGATCCGGACTCTGACCGCAGAGCAGGTCTCCGTTCGTCCCGTAAAAACTCCGACTTCTGCCCACATAATTAATTCCAGAGTAGCTGGGACTCAGTGTCAGGCTGGGACGAGCATATCTGGCGTGTGTCAGGTTCAGGGCCTGACTGTCAATGGGATTAGGCCGGAGAGGCTGTTCAGAAGCCCGACTGCTCCTTGGCTCAGGTCCTGTGCTCCGTCGTTTTCTCTGTTCATCAGGATGCTGGTGCGGTTGGTGGCAGACAGACCACTAGAGCACACAAAGGAACAACGTTACAACTTTTACTTTTCAATATTTAGTCTATGAAGCTCCTTTCATCTCCTGTCGAATATGGAAGGCGAAATAGGCTTTGAAAGGTTGGGAAACTTATCAGCTTAAGGGCCTCGCTTGGTTCGAACAGATACGAAAAGGAAAGTTCCAAACTTTGAGACTATAATTAGCGGTATACATATTTACATTTGGCTGTACATAATTTATTACTCCAAACATGCTTTTTAATTTGCAAAAGTCAAACTAACAAAGGGTTCTGTATCCTTATTTGATACAGGCTGTCATGTCGGAAGTCGGAACCATTGAATAGTTCGAACCTGCGAAATAACTCGATCCCTAATTTAGTTCATGCTGACATACGTACATCAAAAGTACTGTGTAGAATTAAAGTTCAAACAATGGTGCGGAATTTAGTGCTTAATTAATTGGACGAGAGCTTCGTCAAGAGTTAATTTGAATGCATGTCTGTTTATATTGAGCCGTTGGGGATATGAGCTTGTCGTGAAACCATGTTTTTTAAATCACTCCCATACCGACTTCCAAGTTGTAATAGACACAGATGATATTAAGCTCAAATATGGCTTGAGCCTACTACAAAGCTACATATGAAATTTAATTGGAAGTGTCACGCACAAGTGGTTAGGGACTCGGGAGAGAAAGTCGGTAAAAGTCAAATCATATTCATTTCACTTTCACATTTCTCTTGCTAGACGATTATTATACTGTGTATGTTATTCATAGGAGGACACAAGAGAGGCGGAGAGGAACAAAGCGGACATGGCACTCAAACAAAAATTATACCGGCTAGTAAACCGTGAATCCTGGGCTTGTCATTCATTCAGCCTGACTGTCCAACTATGAATATTAGAGCTCCTGGCTGGTCACACAGACGAGTACGAACTGAACCGGAACATTTAATTTGGCTTGACATACATTTCACACAAACGAATTCAGTTACCTGCTCGGTGAAAGTAATAGGTACTCAAGCCGATTACTTTTTGAGAGGCAATCTCTACATAGGATATGTCGTGGATTGTCCACTTACAATACGAAATTATTTTCTATTGTAAAACCCGCTGTTTAATTTGAATACAGATCTGTGATGGACGCACATCTCATTAAAAGTTGAGATGGTATTGCGAACAAACTTGGTGAAAGAATTCTCGATAAAAGTTCCCTCGAATAAGTTTGGCCGATTTAAATACACATGCTTGCCCTTAAACCTAACCCAACGTTATTATTGTAAATTCAATCCAATGATGCGATATTCAGTACTGTTGTACCAAATCAGCGTAACTTTTTCATAAAACGGTTGGAACGTTTTTTACAGTCTCGTTGAAAACATGCTGAAATATACGCATAAAATTTAATTCGCCAGTGCGCTTTGCTAGAGATCTCGTTTGGGAACGGTTCAATTTCTTTTGTAATTGCAACTGCAGAAGATTTTAATTTTACTTTTCAAATGTGGGCATGATGTCCCCGCAGCCAGCCGTTAACACCATGAATTTCAGCAACGACAGTGGAAAGTGGAGCAATACAATACAATACCGTTTTTCGCTTTTTGACAATGTTAGGAAAGGAAAACGCGTAAAGTAATGTGAACGGAGGCTTAGTGAGCCCGACGTGAGAAAACTGAAGAGAGTCAATTTTGTTATTTTTCTTCGACTGGCCGTTGACAGTTCTCGTGAAAAATGGTTACTAATGCAAAGCCATCATGTAAAGGGTCAATATTTCAATAATCAATCAAAAACGCTGCTAACCAAACCTTGGATTTCTGCAAGGACAAAGCTTCCAGCCCTGTACCTGTATGAGATTTGATGGATAAGTTCGATGGCTACTTAATTTAAAACCAGTGCATAATTTGTAATTACAGAAAACATTCGAAGTTACGTATCGTGTCGGGGATTGGAAGTTGGTGTAACAATAGTTTTACCAATTCTAAAAAACTTTTTCTATATACTAAAAAAAATCATTAAATAGAGGCCGGTTTATGATGAAAGGTCACCTGAACTCAGTTTAGATTGTGGAATAAGAATGCCTGTTGGGGATGGATTCAAATAATTCAACTCGGCTGGGGAAAAGCAGCCTGCACATGGCGTTGCAGAAGGAAGCATTGTGAGAAGGATTTGAATTGTAGAAGGCCCAATCTCACCTGAATAGCACAGAATCCTCTTTCCCGTCGAACGCAGACCCCGTAATTGAGCTTATTCATATTAGACTCCTCTCCATCCAAGTAATTAAAACTTGTGATCCGACCTGCAAGACCCTGGTGGTACTGGAGACAGCCTCCAGGTGCTGGAAAGAGACAAAAGGAGATTGAGCCCGGCTGAAGTGAAACACGGGACATGACCAAATCCTGCTTTCCTTCAAATAATCTCGCTTCCCACTAAACCTCAAGATTATGAGTCCTCTCAGCTCTGAGGGCTCGGGTGAGGGCTTGTATAATTCCATTCCAATTTGGAGTCCGTTTAGGCCCTTTCTTTGTGTGGAGCGAGAGGCTGAGTTGGGCTCAGGACGAGCTCACTTCCACTAAATAATGCATTAGTCATCGAGGAAGACGAGGGAGCTGGGATGTAATATTTAAGACACAACAAGCGTCTCGTCTTCCAAAATGTTTTATAACTTGCTCAATAATTTAGGCTGATAGGTTCTTCTGAGCACTACACAACTACTCAAACTCTCTCCAGAATTCAATTCAAATTGTTTATCTTCACCAGGATATGCAAAAGTTTCTCTTTGACTCAAACTCAACAAGATTCTGCTACAATTCGGACACGACAACTAGGCCAACATTTCGCCACTGCGGCGGGTAATCTAGCTTACCCTTCATAATAAACGGTACATATTAGGAGCAGGGGCTATGGTTCGAGTTTTGAGTTATGGGGTCCTGCACTTGTATGTTGCTTCATTCAAAAAGTTTGATTAGGAATCCTTGATCTGCCACTAGAAGCTGAAAGGCCATAGCACCAAATTTTCAGCTTTTCGCTTTATCTGTGATCATTAGATTAGGCTTTAGTGGTTCTAACAATAAGGGCTATTGTTGCTGGAATTGAATATTGCCCTTCTGTCCGTAATCCAATTTTATATTAAGAGAAAGCCGCAACTTTTTTTTCTGAAAAGCCAGCTTTCCAATGACAATCGACCATGACTCTTGCTCAAGTGATCGACCCAGGAATGCGGGTAATACACATATTTGGAGTAAACGATTCTTACGAAGCCGAGCCTAATTTTGGCAGTATCGTCGCTACGGAATTGTCGCAAAGCCTTATTGTCGTTCCTCAATTGTCGTGGAAAGTTCCGTCCCAACCCAGGCTTCAAAGACTCACCCATCATCGCTGAGGTACATTTGAGTTTAGTCATCCGTATCTTCCATCTGGTCCATGGGTTCCCGGAAGTGAGCGTAATGGAAAATGTCAACTGGGGGTCAAATCCGACGGGAATGTACACTAAATTGAATGGAGAAGTTAGTTTAGCCAAGTGATGTCGATTTAAAAGCCATTAAAGGCAGACGCTCATTTGCATACTGCCAAGCCTGGCCTGCTCTCGAGCTCGAGTCCACAGAGAACAACAGACGTTTTTCTTCTCTGATACTCGCTCATACTTTCCTTTATTATTTCCCTAATTCGCTCTTCACGGAATTTTAATAAGAAAGCCAAGCGAGGCATGGGATGGTTGGAATAATGTGATTATTTTTTCACTTCCTTCTCTCTCATCTAAATTGACAATGGCTCCAGGAATGGCGTGGGAGAGAGCAGGGCCGCAATTCTAATTTTCTTCTCTGAATACAAACTTGGAAAGCCTTACAAGTTTTTAATAGACTTTACTCGCATCACTGCGGCTTCACTATTACACTCTATTATAAACTTACGTTTATCTCCAAAGTGAATATACCTTACAACCGCAGTCTATGGAGCTCTAGCTATACCACAGCGCTTCTTACTTTTCCTGAAACCTCAAATTCATCATTAAGCCATTGTGGCCAGCTTCTCCTCAAATAGCTCACCTTTCTTCTCAGGGCTGAAAGTGAAATGCGGACGAATTCTGTCAAATCCTAAGAAATAGCATTTTGTGGAGTCTTAAACATAGCCTTTCTTCTACATACATTCATCGCGGATATTAAATTGTAAAATACTCATATTGTAGACTTAGAATAATCCTTAATTGAGATTGTGCACTTCGAATTTGAAAAATATAAGCTGTATTTCCACTGATTAAAAATGGCATGTCGAAATAACAAAGCAAAGCCAAAAGTTACACTTTGCGACCGTTTCGAGATTTCTAACCTCACCTATAACTAACACATAGCGTTGAACGCAAGCCTATGGAAAGATCTGCTCATCTCATACGACACGAGTCCCGGATTTTTTCAGGTTTGTCTAGGATACTCATCGGCAAACAAACCAAACCTAACTTGGCTGGCTGCAATTTTTAATACTGTTGGTAATATATGCGGTAGATTCTGACTTACATTCGCCGTTTATCAAGAATCGATTAGGATGTGATCATTTTGCTGAATCAATAATTTACTACGTAAGTAAATGCTCCCCGGGTTGAATTCGATTTTAAAGAAAAATGGCTACTTCTACAAAAAGTACAAGCGGGAGTTAATAAGCTTAGTAGAAGATACTGTTATCGTGAATGAGCTTACTGTGATGTCCAGACAAATCTCCGCATATGGGAGGAATGTGCGTCTCCGAACCATGGATTACTAGCATGTCAGCCTGACAGTGTCCATGCTCACGTGGAGGATCCATTTGAAAGGCTTCAAAATCCACTCGTAATTGACAAATCCCGTCAAGCTTTTAATTGAGTAAAACGGACAAGAGAAACTAATTAAATGAATTCCTCCGAGTGTTAATAAAATTAGCGTTTAAAACCGGATTAAAGACACATCATGCTCCAATACAACGCAAAAGGCTTGGCATTCTGCAATAGCAATCCAAGCCTAATATTTAATTCTCCATTTTAAACGGGTTTATTCCTTTTACGATGTTAGTATATAGATAGAGCTTTAGCTTCACGCGAGTTGGTCAGCAAAATAAGTTTTCAACGCTACTTTCCAAAATTCCAAAAAATTCCAAAAAAGCTCGTCTCATTGAGGAGGGTTCGAGTGCATTTATATTTATAAATAAGGCAAGTCCGCGTCCGTTATGTTAATGAATCTACAACGATTCGTGAGCAGCTCTATATCCGAATGCTAAAAACATGCTCTTAAGTTAATTAAGGATGCATAGAATTATTCGTTCCCAATTTACGCGAAATTACTTCAACTGTCGAATAGCTAGAAATACAACGACGTTATAAAAAGTAGCTAAAGATGTAAAATATTTTATGTACATATGTAATTCATGGAACGTAAAAGTAGATGGAACGTTGATATGAAAATAGTAATCCAAGCTGTTTTAACCAGGTCATGTAACTTCTGAGGGTTGAGAAGAGTTGACGAAGCATTTCCCTGTCTCAACTCTCATTTGAATAAACAAGGCATTATGCAGGATGTGGGTATATTACGGAGATAACTTTTTTCTGACTCATCATCCTTCCTCTGGCCTTCTGGCATGACATAAAAGCAGGGGCTTAATGATCAAAAGCAGATTAGGCCCATGGAAGGTCCTTTACCTTTGTAACTGAATGCTGACACATCCCAAAGTCTTGGGAGGAATAAGGGAACTCGGGATTAGAGAAGTAAGTCTGGTTGAATGGTGTCACGGTGTCACAGGTGTAGGAAACTGTAATCAGGATTAATTCAAATCTTAGTTCTTCTCCATAAGAGGAGCAGCGGGGTCAAGCTCAGAAGGTTTCTTCTGTCACCGTCAAATGTTGACGAGCCCGAATTAAGCTATAATTGAAGGAAGGCTCCGTTTACTTACAGACACAACAAACCCCGAACCCACCAGCACAGTAGCCATGCGGAGTCCCGCCTGTGGCAATGCACTCCTTTCTGTAAAAAAGCGGGCAAGGCTTCATTAATTATCTACGCCCTCTTTACAAACAGAAGGCGGCGGGGATGGAAGGAGAAATGAATTCATACACTTAGTCCACTCATTTGTAAAACCCAACCTTTTTGCTAGAAAATTGGAACTGAGCCTTGCTTATAATTATTTAAGGTCAAATTAAAATTTAAGTCTCGTTGTTTCAGAAAGTTGGGTTTATGAGCGGGGAAGTAGGAGGAAGCTAAATAAAGTGAAAGCAAGCAGACCTCGAGTAACATGTCCCCTGGTCGTATCCGGCTGTCCAACATTTCTCGCTCCACATTGAGATGACGGAGAAGACTGGAGCCACTGTGTGGGACAAACAGAAGTAAATAAACAGCCTACAGTTTGTAGTAATAAGCAGAACGAGCATTTGATTAATATTTCATGTATTAAGAGAACCCAGCTCAAAATTAAATTTCCAAATGAACGCAGTAATACACATTAAGTGCTTTTTCACAAAAATACCATAGAATACTCTGCTTTCATTCTACGTTATGGGTACACAGTATGTTAGCAACGATTCATGAAAACCATGGAACCTAATGTTAAATACTTTTGATCCAAGGCATTCTGAATTTTGAGAAGAGGAATGGATATGTTTCGGTTACAATTCTAAAACTGGAATGAGAAAGAAACCCAATTCAATACACAACAGAGATAGACCATAAACGCGTGTGAAATATGCTTGATTACTACTTATTTGAGTATAAAACAGCGAAAATTGTTACATTGCAACTGTAATTTGTAATACACAAATCGAAACGTCAATGCAATTGGGTATTACATGCCAAATGTAGACTCAGTGTATCTATTTCGATCTGTACATGTTTCCTGCTTTGAAGTTTGGTAAACAAAAATTACCATAAACTTCTAGCTAAAAAAGAGTTTGTCATGTTATGAGTTAAAATTTGGTAAACCCAGAATTCTATCCTACTATGTTGTTCCACTGGCTCGTGAATTGCTAGCCCAAATACAAAACTCAATTTAGTGAAAATAACATAGCAGACAATACGTAGCTACGGAAAAACACAGTGATGAACACATAGCGGGCGAAATACATACCTACATACATAGCTACGATAATTCATCGCATGTGAAATTCATTGAAAATTTTAACCGAATCTAGAGTTGTTCTGATTATACTGAGCAGGTGCCACAACCAACAAAACAATACTCGTTCCTGAAGTTCACAGCACAACCGATCCCCCAATCAAACAATAGTCACGAATTTTTGTATTTTGTACAGAAAAGGATCTATTTTTTTGAAAAATTTCATATTTAGTCGGAAGTTGGAACTCCAATGGGACCTTTAAATCCGTTTTTCGTTTGCTATGCATTTCGTCCGCTAAGTTTTTTTGCAGCTATTGTTACAGTATTGCCGGCTATGTATTATCCGCAAAACGATCTGGATCAAAAGTAGCTAAAGGGTGTTTTGTTCAGTGGTGAAAATACACAGCCTTAATGTTCATCATTTTAAACTGCACATAAGGTAGGATCTCTTTTAGGTAGCATAGGTTCGTGTAATGCTTTACTCTGTCTATTTACTTTCTACACGGGGAGTGAAAGTTCTCAATGTGAAGAGGGCTACCAGTTAAAGGTCCATAAAACTGTAAGAAAGGGAGAAAGACAGACGTTTGAAATAAAATGAAACCCGAAGTATCTCATTATTATTATCTTTTCATTACCATTTCCCCTCGTAAATGTTTACATAAAAACCCCAAGGAATGAAATACGACTCACATTTTTACTGCCCCCAACCAAATGAGCCAGTAATAAAAATACTTAAGAAATGTATTAATGACTAAAATCCCAATCTTACAACGCTTGGCAACTTGCTCAATCCAGTACTGATGCTTTGGCACATAAATGACCGAGGCCTTCCCTTCATCGTCAACTGTTTGATTGGCACTTATAATCCTGTCCTCTAATACTAAACTGTTATTGTTAGCACTGTCTGAGAAGGGGAAGGCTCTGAGGCTATGCCCAGATAAGAACTCTTCATTCTGATTTTGGATTGAATTCTCGAAAGAATAGATTGGAAAAACTAATAAAACATGGAGCACAAAGCTTAGACAAATGTTATTGGGCGTCATTTTAAGAAATATATTTGTACAACACTGATTTTCAACCACAGACACTGACAATGAACTTGGAAGGTGTCTCCACAGAACACATCTTTCAACGGCAGAATTATAGAAACTAAACAGAAATTCACTAAGCGAGGCTCTCTTTATACGGCGGATTACATTAATAGGGTTACGACAGTTCTTAAATGATCCCGACACCAAAAAGAATTTCCATAATTTCGTTCCTCAGAATGTAGATTCTTTGGTCAGTCAGTGAGTCTCTTGGTCAAGTTCGTATAAAATTTTGAGGTTAGACCTCCTCTTACAAATAAATACGTTTTTGCTTATTTATTTCGGATTATGTTTTGGGCGAGTCATCAAGCCCATCTCCAACTCCTTGACTTTGTTGACTTACGCAGAAGAATGGAATGAGCTTAAAAATGACAAGAATAAGACGAAGTTATGGCAGGATGAGCTTTTCTCATTTTCCACTTGCATAAATGAAATGGTTATCGCATAGTATATGAATATGGAATTTTCTCATTAATTCATCGAGCAAGAATGAGGAAAACGGAATAATATGCAACCGCATTCTTAAGTAGGCTATAATCTGTCTCTAGCTTTTACCAATGTTCAAACGCGATGAATCCATGCATCTACGGTGAAATTACTTCATCATCAGTATGGAAACACCTGCTAACAACGGCACTGGGTTATGAGTTGCTTGGCGTATGATTGTATGATCTGTGACCGTTCGCCTTGTTCTGTGTCACATGGGTTGCAAATACATACAATGAATAAAATCAGGAGCGTGATACAATACGCACATACATACCTACCTAACCTGGCCTAAATAATCAAAATGCGGTGGTCCAAATCCAGCGTCCATGGGGTTTTATGGGTTCAACCCAAATGTTCGTTTCAACATTTATTCTGCGGGGCTACATTTTTTCTCTCACATACACATAGCTTATTCCCGTACGATGTCTACAAATTATACTTCTTTCTCTATGTTGTTGCGTTGAATAACAAATTCTTAACATATAGCTTTTTATTGTAGAAAATACGAAACAATTTACATTTCTATATCTGCCATAGCATTTACGTATTACTATGTCTACAAATCGTGCTTCTCTATCTGTATATCTGTATTTGGCGTTGAAATCTTACCGAACTCTTAATATAATTTCGCTTTCTTGTTGAAAATATGACAAAATGTCGTCTGCGGCGCTATTTTTGCCCTGCTTGATAGGTTTTGGTGTACTTCCAGGAATCACCTGTGGGATAACTAGAAAATAAAAATGAATTGCAAAAAAACACTCAGCCGAATTATGGTCCAAATAGGCTTGTTGGCCGTTTCGGGCAATTGTCTCTGTCGTTCAAAACGTTTTGGGACAATAAAAACCGGTTAAAAATTTGACAGTTACGAAACTGGGTTTATATAGGCATATTTATTCATATTACATTCCAAATATCGTATTTAACATAACAATGTATAATTCCTACCGGTTAGGTTCACACAATAAGTTCTTCCTGTATCATAACTCGTGACCACTGAATAGGTGGATGGAGACGCGTTACCAATAAAACTGACTTTTGTCGCGAAGCGAATTGAATAACGTTACAAAATAGAGAGCATGTGAGCAGCTACTCAATATGAGCATTCCATCGGAGTTGAGATTTTAAAATAAATATTAACTATTCTTAGCAATTAAACGTATAGCTTTGGAAATATTTCAGTAAATTGTAGCATCATCAATCATCATGTTAATCAAATATTAAACTTCCCAACGAAAACTAAGAAGAAGCAAGCTAGGCTTGAAACTTGAAATTAGAAAACCACAAGCATATTCAAAACAACGCGTTGTCTTTGTTGAAGATTCCAAATGCAGGGCTGGAATCCATCTAGCCCACAACAGTTCCACTCAGCTCGATTCAGACCTCGAGTTTGCACAAAAAGCAGCAGATGACGCTAAGCTTCTCTGTGCATCATGTCAAGTAATGTGCATTATTTTTAAGTTTCACAGACAGGCATAGAAAGAACAGCACTTTGATAGGAAAATGCCATGGGAAATACGAAATACTTACTCAAAAGGCTACAAACAGCACAGCATACCGCATATATGTGTACAGGGTTCCACCTAATGACTGCCACCCCTGGTATTTCACACTGCCTCATCTCGTTCGGAATAGTGGGAATTCTGTTAGGGATAACGCCGCGTGGGAGCATGAAGTGTAGCCAATGTGATTTAACAAAATTGCAGCTGGTTTTACACAAATCTCGATGGGACAAATTGAAGTTAATTTTATTGTACGTCTCCATGGGATAACTTGAAGCTAATCAATGTGATAAATTCAAGCTAATTTCATTGTAAATTTGCATGTGATAAATCCATCCTAATATCAGTGAATATCTCTGTGATAAATCCAAGCTAATTTCAGTAAATATCTCTGTGATAAATTGAAGCTAATTTAATTGTGGATCTCATGGAGCAATTCTATTTGACAAGCGACCGTTGCACAGCGCAAAAAATCGAAACTGGTTTAGTCTTCTACCCAAGATGCAGTGAATCCTAGGGTTTGGGTTTCACTCAGATTCTGTCCACAATCCACAACTCTGTTTTCAAAAACATGTTAACTGAAAAATGAGCTTCGATTTTGTGTACACACCATGTCTGTGAGCTCCATACTTAGCCGTATAGAAAATATCTTGGATGGCCATATTTATGTGGCACCCTGTACTATGTACTTAGGTACATGGAGCTTATAATGTAAAGGATCGCATAGAGGTTTAGCTTGTAGTGGATTTGTGTCAGTTTGTGTAGTGTAGTCGAGTGGAGCTCGTAGGACCGACAGGTGGGTATCTCTACTCGTCTTCAGCTACTCTTCGTCATCTCTCTCAACCACTAATTCTACGAACATTAACTCAGCTACCCAAGACATCCACATTTAGGAGCTGCACTATCTCCCCTTCTGCCCTCAGCCCTGGAAACACCCAAACTTAACTTAAATATTGACTCAGCTCAACAGCACAACACAACATTTTGAGCAAGGCTTCATCAACAAAGTTCAAGGTGAGAATTAATAAATGCAAAAATCAATAAGTAACCAAATTCCAAAACTTAAGATTAGTCCCTCATGCCTCACCGCAGAGACAGTAGTACTTGCATTCTACTCAATTTGCGCTCAAAAGTAGAATTAAATACTAACGTGGTAAATTACAAATTATCGAAATAACTTCCACCGGAAGCGCTCAGCGATGCTAGGACTAACTCTATATGATGCAGTCGACTATTGTATTGTTCCGGTTTTAATTAATTACGTGTTTGTTTTTTGTTGTTATTCTAGATATTTTGGCTTATCGATCATCTTTCAATGAGTGAATCTACAAAAACCATAGATCGCCATACCCATACCACGCCTTAGCAGCCCGGACAAGTGAGAGTGACTCATCCTCAGCGTCAGTACTGACTTGTGAAAAGCGTTGTCAGTTACATTATTCCGCTGACATCTTATGTCTGATTGCCTCTCACGCAATCCTTTCTCAGCCGTGTTGATGCTGTTATATGAAAACAAAAAGTGTTCTCAAGCTTCAATCGCATCGTATGTCTCAATTGATTCGGATGACAGCGAGAGATTTTGAATAAGTACTGACAACTGAAGTAATACGGAGAATATACAGGAGTAAAGTGCAGAGCAATGCGGAATTGTGATTTGTGACTACAGTAAGAGGTTAATTACAATTGAATCATCATCAATCATATCAGCCATTAAGTGCAGTGTGAAACAGTCGGAGGAACCTAGCTTGGAACAGGATCCGCGTAATACGTAATACTCAAGATTAGTAAGTTGTTCTAAGAATTCTAACATTCATTTTGTCATATTTACGTTTTGTAAGTGCCAACTAATTACTGAGACTGAGTGTATCGCCATTATCCTATACTCCAATTTTGAATGTACTCAAGATAGATTGGGCTATTTATTTGCATTGTCCACTAAGTATGTAGAACGAAAATGCATGTTGGTATTTGCAAATATAAAAATAAAAATTATTGAACTGAGAGCCGACTAACCACAGTAGAGCAACAACAGTACTTACCAGTCCTAAATTTCATCAAACAAGAATAAGTACTACTGTACGCTGCTGCGGTCGGTCTTCTAATCGTGGCAGTTATATTGGATCAGTCAACCTGAAATTATGTCTTTAGTCCAATAGACCTGAGGCCTCAATCAAACTTCACATTGCATAACAAGGCTTATTTAACGTGAAACATTTTCAATTAAGTACCTCACGTTCTTCCAAATTCTGTAACATACATTACCTCTTCAACCATATTCCGAACCCCTTATTTAGAATGTGAGGATCTTCGAGTCCAAGAAAGGATTTCTAAGTTTTAGAATATTTCGTCGAGGTATGAGAATCCTTATTCAATTGCCTCAATCGATGTAATCCCAACCCAATCCGTAACCTCCTTAAATATGCCTTGCGAAATCATTTTGCGATATTTATCCTTTGCGTCCAGCTTAGTGGTTATGCTCTGCTACCTGCTGCACGGAATTAGTATTATTGTAGTAGTTCTTAGCACTTTTAATATATCTTATTAACGCAGAGGAAATAACCGACGCCCACGCACCAGGTGACACAATTTCCTGGCTAATATTATTTGATTGCTTCTTTATGAGTTCTGTTCTGTTCTTTATTATGGACATTTGGTAAATGTGGGTTTATTGTATTACTGTTGGTACAACATATGTATTATGATTATGACCGTGCTACTTGAGTTTAGTTAATTCAGGGTATAAAACGAGGAAAAGTTTGGAACTGTTCCGAACTATAATAGACAAAGACACCGTATATCATACTCGGTATATACTTGCTTAATTTAAACAGGCGGCATATGTGCTCCAAAGTAAATACAAGCTATTAATCCATTTAATCCAACTCTTCTGGTAAACCATATATTAGTAGGTATCAACCTGAGCTGAAGTACTTACGCCCAATTTCATGTGGTTCAGTCGTAAACCTGCCTGGATTGGGTGAAATTGTTGTAAAGAAGTTTAATATTTTGCAACATAGTTTTCCCAAACACCTGCCGACAATAAAAGTAATTTAATTTCTAATATACGAAGCCATGTAATGGGCCAGTAATGGATATGAGGTGATGAGAGTACAGAGTAGGGATTTGAGAATTTGCAAATACACAGACAGTGTAGAGTGAAATGAGAAATTTTTATACTTAGAAATGTGATAGTTCATTGCTCGTGAAACTGATGATGAGTCTCGTCGTTGGTTTAAGCATTTGTTAACGCTCCGTTTTATTTGGAACTAAACGGGAATTATTTCTTGTGCAGGAGTCTAGCGTTTGGCGTTCCCCGTCGAAACTATGGAAACCAGCGTTCACACGGCGTCAGGTGATTCCAGGAAGCATTCCTTCAGCCCTGCATCAAGTTCACCGGCTAAATTCTACGTGGGAGCACCAATGGGCTGTAACAATGGTAACGGAAGTATTCCTTTCATGTCACTCTGGTTCTTTTTACCTGGTATATTCTTGATTCCATAACATACAATTTATTTCCTTAAGCTCACCAGTGTAAATAGCATTAAAAATAATTTACCAACTCACAAACTCTTTCCTTGCCTCCAAAAACAACGAAAAGTGCAACGATTGGGTTCTAGACTATGGCTATTGATAGATAAATCTCTATTATTACTAAGGTTGGAGGTTTTTGTATTTTGTAGTTCTGGTTAATCTCATACAGTACTAGTTCCTAGTGTCACTTTTTTGGTTTATTTATTTTTGGTTAGACTGCACCGCACAGCACACGCACACACGTGTTGGTGTTTTATTTGGAATTTTTGCTTTTACACCTGATTTTTGTATGATGGGACTAGAATTGATGCGTATGGCATATCTTGAACGCTGGGCGGGGTTGTCCCAACTGTAATTATTTTTGGGTATTCTTACTCTGTACTATTCTTTGTAGGTTTGATTTGTCTAATTTATGGGCTTACGTACTTATTCCCCTTATTTTCATCTTTTTATGGCTTTTACAACTTTGGGAACATTTTGTACATTGCGTCAAGTAGCGCACATAAAATATTGTCTTTCCGGGGTTCAGTTTAAGTGGCGTCTGGCGTCTAATTATATCCATTATTGTTATCCTGATTTATGTACCCTCGTCAAAATTGTATGGAAATTGTGTTTTCTTAAAATTTCCAATGGAACAGCAGCTTCTGTCTATGGAGATAGTGAGGATCCGTATCCTTCCCTATCCGATTTCCACGACTATGAGCCAAATCTGGAGTTTGATGATACTGAGCTTGAACAAGCTGCTTCTACGGGTAAATTTTTAACTTTCCCCTTATTCCGGGTCGTGAGGCTGGAGAAAGGAATCGTTCTTATGGTTGTCTCTCCTGGTATTTTAAAACAAGTACATCCAGTCTACATAGAGGAAGAACACAATGTTCCAATGAGAGACAACTACGGGTGACTCTGCTTCAGCCTCACTCCCACCACTTACTGGTAGTTTACTCTAGACTTACTCAATCTGTTCTCTGTTTTCGTCCACACTAACCGGAACTAATTATTATCTGTTGATATTTGTGTGCGTGCAGCATCGTAACAACCTTCACCTACTTAAATCCAGCATGTTACTTAATTTCTATGTAAACTGCAGTCTTGTCCTACTCAACTAAATTATGTCTCAACGCTTCTTTTCTGTGAACTTCTTATTGGCTTTCTCCGCCACGCCTACAGCGAATCATCAGTGCGAAAAGTGTAGTGCAGTAGCTACTTAGCTACTATGGAATATCGTCAAGTCAAAGCCAAGCTTTGCTTATGATTTCGGACGAGTGCATAAGAGATAACTTAGCAGGTCTGCATCCGCATTGAGCGAGATAGCACTCGACCTTTTGACTGACTTTATCTCTCCGATGCGACGTTCGACAACAGTCAGAGATGATGCATACTATGTAATGTATGAAGCGTTCTGGCATATCACTATTCCAGCCATAAGCTTGTTATTTATGAGAAATATGATGTTTACTATTAAAGCCTTCCTGTCATGTCGTAAATATTTTTCATGTTGACATACTATCTCATTTATACCGAGATACATTATGGATCTGGAGGTGTAATTCTAATCTTCTTATTTTCATGATCAAACTCTGCCCTGCTTTAAGCTTTTCATATCAATTGTGACAGGTTCCACCCACTTTGTGACTTAAAACAAACATAAACAACAGTTCCGTGATGATTACGTGTCATAAATTTGACATCGAGCTGTGATTTATAGTTGCTTTTGTTGTGAAATGCTTTTTAACAGGTTTGACGCTGACGCCTGAACTCTGCTCTGGTGCTCAGCAGGAATAGTACAGTAGTGGTGCGCATTAAGAAAACATTTTAGTCTTAGAATGCATACTATACAAATACACCTGACCTCTGTGTGTCATTTATTTTTGCTGTGAGATTTTAGCGTAGACAAATCCGCTAATGACTGTTTTACTGCAAAGTTCACGAGTCACGGAATAGTACGCATTCTTTCTGTTTGCCATTCCTGAGGTTTACTCAGAGTATATGACTTGCTTTCACAATTAAAAACAGTATTTGCGTTACTTCACGACTCGAAAAGTTTTAACTTGGCTCTGGTTTGTTGTTCAACTTTTAATTTGGAATAATATCTGTGAATATGGAGCCAGGGGCAATTGGCGAGCAGGAGGTTCTCGGGGTTTGCTTCTACGTGAGTTCAACAGAACTGGTAGAAATTCGTGAATTTGAAATTTTAATTTGTCGAAAGGATCTCCTGGGAATTAGCAGGCATCAGGCATGCTAGTCTGGTTTTTGATTGCATAGAGATAAAAAAAAGTGTTTTTCCAAATTGAGAAGACAAAGACCTCGTCTTGTGTTTCTATTTCCACACATCCGGGTGTGGTTGGTTGGTGTTAGCCCTCGTCTGTTCAGCGGACTACTGCATTTTTTATTTCTAGGATTCTTCCCTTCATTTCCCTCTCTGGTTCTCGTAAAACTGTAGGTATTTTATAATAGCAGTTCGAGTCCATTCAACATACAGTTGTACACAGTTCTGCAGAATAGAGGAATAGTAGTTGGTGTGATGTGAGTCAATTTACTTAGTTCCATGACTCTGCTGGGTATTTAATAGACAGATAGGGAAGGATGTAAGGATATCTAACGGCAACTAGGGAATACTCAATGTCTCCTTATTTTGTGACTCCAACTCCTTCTTCACCGTTTACACTGGAACTCAGCTTGAGTTAGTAAGGGAAGGGTTGTGTAGCAGCAGGAGTAGTGTTAATAATGCTAATGTTCTCTCTGCATGCCTGACTTTTATGTCGGAGTCGGGGTTTTCAGGAATATTTAGTACCTCTGGTCATGTTCGAAGTGCCGATATTCTATTCTAGCACTTTACAGCTTCTGACTATTTGTACCAGCTAACTAATCACTTAACGTTTGAGTGTATCTCCGTGAATTATTAGGCAGTTACTAAGGCTTTATGGCTTGTTTCCGTTCTGCAGTATACCTTTCTTTGTGGTACACTTCGTCGCCTAAGATGTTCTCGGAAGGCTAGATGTCGAGGCAGAGCTTGGATGTTGATAACGAAATGCTAGCGTTAACGAGGATAAGTGATAAATAGCAAAGAGTAGAATGTTAGGATTATTAGTTAAGTTAGCGGATAACGGATGTTATTGAATCGATTTGTAAATACACCCGCGGATTAAAGGTAAACACACTAGAGATACAGATTTACTTGGAATCTTTGGTCAGGTAGACAAAGTTAGCCTAGTATTGTAATGAATGTTGCAGAAACTACCGGTTAAAACGCTGGGGTACGGATTGTATAATTGCCACTTTGCGTCGTAAATGCATATGTACTTACGGTGAAAAAATATCGCACATGCTATGTAATGTACGCATGAATTAAATTAAAATAGATACAGATGTATGTTTATGTATACATAACAGCAGTTGTAACTATGTATAACTTCAGGTTTCATAAATTCAATAACTCGATCTGAACCAGATTGAGTTTTTAATAATAGGTTTGAAAAGTAAATTGTCGGGATATCTGGGAATCTGTATGCTGACGTTTGCCATCTGTATGCTGACGTACGTCTACCTAACCTATTCAGTTTCAGTGTTCAACCTATTTCGATTCATATTTTGATTTTGAAAATAGCACATCATGGAATAATCATAAATGTAAAGGAAACGAGAAAGAGATGTTTTCCAACTGTAACGAATTTTAACGGAGTGTATCATGCCTCATTATAGCTTATTACATAAACTACAAAAAAACTCCTAAACAATACATTAAATAATTACCATGAAAGTGTATCATTGTGCCAGTTTCATGAAATGGATGACTGGTTACTGTGAGAAGCTATATGTACAGTATTATGGGGTGTGCGGAGGCTCCACCGTGAATTATGATGTTAGTTTTGGATTCGCTGTTTGCAAGCAGTAGGAAAGTTAAAATAGTGGAAGCGCTCTACGCAACTGTGTGTAGTTAAATGTGAAGGTTATCTTCTTGCATGCATGAGCCGTATAATATTAGCAGGGCAGGGTCTTCTGTTGTAGACTATGTATGTAGTACCATCCATCCATTCAGGTTTCACTGCCTTGTCGTTTATTATGTCATGCCCTGCGTTCATTCTCGTGCTCTTGTATTTGGCGAAAAGAGACACAATTTTCAGCTTGTTGGGTTGGTCTCTTCTGGCATGACGCAATGAATTTTTGGTTGATCTAATCACTGCTTGGCAACTCACCAAACACAATAGCAAGCACAAAGAAAACGAAGCGCGAAAGAAAGTAATAAATCTATAATCCTGATGCAAAAATTTAACCGATCCCATTTTTATTCTTTTAAATGGTGTTAAGGTTGTTTCACACCTTGCAGAAGCAGTGCTGGGGTTTCATTTCGTGATTTGTTGTTTAGGTAGAACTAATTTGAATTCAATGGTTGTACGAAGGAAAAGTTGTAACCAAAGACAATTGATAAGTACTCGAAACTAATTCAAAGTCATGATCGAAGTTTGAGCCAATTTTATCCCTGATATTTGATATTACACATGAATTCATTAAAAAATGCCTGACTTTAATTCTTAAGCTTTGGAGAATTGAAAATGACGAAATTGTAATGAACACAGTAGTACCTAATGGTGTGTTTTATATTGTGCAAATTCTTAGGGCTTAGAATTTTGAATATATTCAATGCAAGTGCAAGACGAATGGTATTGCTGTCCATTATTATAAAACATTTTACTAATACAATGCTGATGCGATGCTGACCACTAAACGTTACTCTTGAAACTAACAATAGCATACTTCTCTGTAAATAATACTTTTCAGTCCCACTGCTATGTCGTTTCGGGAGGATCCCAATTGCAATTGCTGTTTCCTTTAAGAAATTCATACATACACTTGCACCTAATTTTAAGAAATAACTCGTTATTCCTACATCTGCTTTCGCTTAGCGATTCATCCGGAATAATGTTCTTCTCGTTATAACACACTATTTATGTTTGAGCTGCGGATAAGTTAATAGTAGCAGTTAATTATTTGCATAAGAGTTTTGACGTGTATTAAATATTACATGTATTATCGCTACCTATTTCTATCATTGATGAGAAAATATGGAAAGCGTGGCTCATGGTTATCTGAATTTTTGCACGATTTTGGGCAATTAATTTTCACATAATAAGAGACATGAATATGTTTAGAATGTCACATCTCCTTACATTTACTGTGACAAATGAGGAGAGGAACTTCTCAATCCACTTACAGCGTACCTACGGGAATATTTCAGCTCGGCTTATTCTCCATACAAAGGAAATAAGCGTTAGTGTTTAGGTTAATGTAACAATTTTTTCACTTGACTAAATCCGACTCTAAATGTTATAAATGATACATGGAAGTAGCGTATAGCGTCCTGGGAGCAGCACACACTTGTCACTTGTGTGACGATGTGAGGATGCCGCCAATTGTAAAACTTAAAGGCACAATGTTGAAGTGAGCAGAACTTTCTTTTGTTAGACATAATGTTATTCATACGTTTTATTTTAAGATTGCCAGTTGAGAAAATCATGATATGAGACACGAGCTCAGCAGGAGAGCTCCTTTTCTGTCACAATGGAGAAGTTTGTACTTGCTAAAATAATATTTATGCCATTACAATTTCAGCAGGAGTAAAGTGATACTTTTATGGCTCAAGTAAAAATAGATGCAACCAACATACTGACTAGTGTGCTGTGGAAGATATATGACACAAAATACTTAATATTCTGGTAGGACGAGCTATGCATATTGTTTCACTGTAAATAAGAAGCATTTTTTTGCAAGTAATTCAAATCAGGGGAAGTCGAGAGTAGAGATTATCTCCGCTTTCCTTCTTTCATTTCATACACCACAGTTGATTACCTGATATCCGACTACATGTTCATCTCAAGACCACGACTATGGAATTAAGTTGCATTCGTTTCTATTCTCCTTTTGGTGACAAGTCACTCGGCTTGGTGTGACTCTTCTGTAGTCTGAATGATTTTCCTCTAAAGGAATTTGTAACTCTCATTGGGCTTATGCTCACGTTTAACGCTTAACTGAATCTGCATGTGCTAATTTTAACTTACAGCCAATCAGTTCTGAATAAGCAGCAATAAGATATAACAATACCTTTTGATATGCGTAATTTCTATTGAGCCACGTGCTGACAAGTTGAGCAGAGCACCTTTTCTCAAAATTACAAAATAAAACGCCTGGGGACATGCTACACGAATTGTGATATGATATGCGTGCGTGACATTGTTAGACGCAATAAAATGTAACATTCTCAAGGACATGGGACTTGCACATTGAAATCTGTTAATCGGAAACTTTAAGCTCTTTGACTTTTTGAGCTGTACTATAATCCCGGTGCAGCCAACTAACCGGAAATTAAAGGGTTGGTTAGCTTATTTTTCAAAACATTGTTATTTTAAGTTCAGTTTGGCTACCTAACCTAGATACACTTTCATTTAGTTGAAATTCTAATATGTTAGATTAGGTTTGCTGAAACTATTTGACTTACTCGTGGGAACTTTTTCGCAGATACGAGTGTATTAGTTCGACTACTAACATATAATGCCAATGCTTTTACTCCGTTTCTAGAAATATGTACCTATTTACCTACCTGAATTGTGTAAAACAATAATATTTTGGATTTTGGTCTAGCTCTGACATTGCATTATGAGTGTTCTATACTGCAATCCTCTAGAACACGAAGCTGAATTAAGTCCAGTTCATTTGGAACATTCATAACCATCCACCTGTTACTCTGCAGCTCAAAAATTCTTAAGAATATACATTTGCGATTTGATTAAATATGACAGAATTTAGAGCCGTCTTCATAATTATCCTGACGGCCAAAGGGATTACATTTTAATACCCGGATGCTGCGCTATACTATACTGCGTCTGTCCTAATAACCTTGTACCTTGTGATTACCTACCTAAACTGTGTATCAACGTCAATAGTATTTATGACCACAAAGCAGGAGACTGAAATGGGAGTGAGGCGTAGAACATATCCATTCACTGCCTTCAGTTTTTTTTAAATAAAAAGTTCACTGCCTCCTGAGTTTTTCTGTATTTGACAAGTGATAGGCAGAGTTGAGACCAAGACTCCAAGACCCAATATAAATGGTCAAAGACTTTTCGTGACCTCGTAGTCTCGATTCAGGCTCTAATGATCAGCAGACCTCCTCTCATTCTCTTACGAATACAGATAATACATATAAATAAGTCGTGGAGCCAGGATATTATCTTATTCAGAGCTTGATTGAAGCCGAGCCATGACATCGTGTTGACATGAACGGAGCTACTAGAACTGCAGAGATAAAGGACCTAGATAGTCATTCATTAGACATTAGAGGGAATGGAGTGGAAGTGTTATTATTATTGGCCTATCATCGTTCACTCATCCCACCACCACGAGCAAAGCTTAGCAACCAACAACGCACGTTGCTGGCTCTTGACTTTGACTCACTACTGTCGTCTGAGGAAGCGCTCACGAGTTGGAGCGGCATCAAGCGCAAGGCGTAAACGAAGTGAAGGGAAGTAGGAGCGATAGAGAGACATTCTGGTTCAAGGCACATGGCAATCCGTTTAATTATTCATTCCCACTACCATCACCATCATTCCGCAGAGTATTCTCCATCGTCTGCCCAGTTTTAATGTTATTATCATGAGTCATGATCATTCATGTCGACGAGTCACTCATTTATTCAACTCTGTCCTCCCAGCCAGTTCTTTGAAATGAATGCTGAGCTGACTAGTCTGTCTGGCCCAATGGATGGAGTTAATTCGACGGAGAATGTCTTACTCCGACTCCTATCTCATTAACAATCAGGGAGTAATTGGGAAATGTGTCTAATGAGTTGCATTCATACAAATTAATTCAGCCTGGACTCTCACAGCTAAAACTCGCTTCCTAAACGACTAATCATTAGCGTAAATGGTATCGCATTTGCCGCAGCACTACCGTATTATTTTTGCAAACAGCCTCAGGGAAATGGTGTATGATTACAGACAGACATGAGCCGTAAGTGAAGATTTCATGCAAATATTACTGAAGCCCGAAAATTGTGTTTTGAAAGCGGCAATTATGTTGTAGCCAAAGGTATTTGCCTTCTATAGCGATCCTCTCCCCATGTGGTCCACTAGTCCACTCACAAGTGCTTACCACCGAGAAGTGTGCGTCAGGCTAGCTTTTTTTTATCGGGTCATATCTTGTAAAGTTTGCATTCAGTTACGGGAATGATTTTCTTCTACGTAATTAATTAAAAGTAGAGTTGACTCGATAATCTGATTGAGCTTCGTGCTCCCATCGAATGTTGATTTTTGCTACACATTTGATGTGGGAGTTGGTTAAATGAAACTCCGTTTTTTCTTAAATTAATTTCATGCCTTGTAGTTCCCAGCGATTTAGCTGTCAAAAATTATAAGCCTCGACGAGAGGACTGAAGGTCTTTTTGCATGCTCACTGCGGAGGCAGTATTTTTCCTTGGTCTGACACACTTCAGTGCCTTAATAACCCTGCGCCTTGCACGCTTCCCAGTGGTTTTTGGCTAACGGTGAATAAATAATACGCCTAATTTACACTTGGGGCTGGCAAGGAAGGAAAGGAAGCTCTTCTTCAACTATCCCAAGATCAAGAGTGAATATTTTTCAAACCTTTGCAGAAACTTCCTACCCTTTTATCTTGCATGGCATGACAAGCTCACATAAAATTGTATTTCTGAGCCTTTCCTCTTTTCTCCTTTGAGTTTTCAAGGGAAATAAATATTGGATTTTTCAAAGTGAGGAGCGAAGGAGATCAAACTTAAATTGATGTTTCAACTTCTGCTTAGTTTTTCCCCATCCGTTTCTCTCATGCATGTGGATTGAATAGGAAATAATGGATACAGATGTTGTTTTTCTCCAAATGATTTTAGATCAGAATTTTGCCTCTTTTTGTTGTCTGTGAAATGGAAGGAAAGTCTAAAGTACTTTGGCAAGCTTACTATGATAAACTTGAGAGTTTTCCCTTTGGAAGAACATTTGGATACCAAAACTATGAAACATATTATTGGAATTTGGAATGGTTTACGGTGCCGTGTATATAGTGAATTTGTTTTTCGTTTGCAGAATATTTTTTTCGGGCCAATGAACTTGTGGAACCTAATTTAATTTATTACGTTGGAAATACATGAGAAGTTCTTCGATCACTCTATTTTAGGTTTTCAGACATTTGAATTCTTCGACCTTTGCATGGTCTCACTTGCTATTTTGTTTTTGTGACCGTGCTAGCCTATTACGCATCGTTAGTCATTATGATGTTCTTATTTTACGGCTTTAATTCGGCGATGTGACTTTATTTAAGCTGATCTAAATTCACTGAGACCATGCGGAAGCTCTCACACAACGAAGGTTTATAATTCCTATACTTTGGGCATTTTACAGTGGGTACCTTAATTGTCTCTACGCTTACGCCTGTGTTCAGTATTGTCATAAATTAAATGGATATTATTAATTGTAATTAAATATGCCGAAATGCTTTGGAGCATTTGCATGTTCCTGTAACATAACATGCATAGTGTCGGGAAATATTTAATTAACAATTTTACTCAGTGCAATTAAATTTGTCATGTTTGCATAGTGTTAACCTAGTAAGAATCGCGATTTAGAACATGTACACACAGTACACACAGTTAGTAGATACGTTATACGTTATTCCGACTAATCTGCCTGTGTGGAACGAGTAATGCTAATTTTCCATTTGTTTTCCCCAATATTCGACCATGTAAGGTGGAGAAGAGGTCAAAGTATTTGGTGACTATTTGGAGTCCCCAGTGTCGGATGGAACAATAGAAGATAATTTTGAGGAAGAACTAGCCGAAGCTCCTTTCGTAGCAGAGTCCGACTCTCTTTCCACAACTCCGCTTCAGGACGAAGAAGATTTTTCGGATATTGCCAAACACAATATAGTGGAAGTGGTTGGAGATGATGCCTATGGACGGAAGATCATTGTTCTCGCTTCTTGTAAATTACCCAGTAACAAGGGATTTGATCATCAGAGGTTTCTCAGGTTCGTTTGTTCAATCGAATTTTAGACCCACAAAATTCTGTAGTTTCGCTTTACTTTATTGCCTGTCCTTCTTTCTGAAAATACTAGGTAATTGTGTTAACACGAACGCATTTTTTCCGAACATATATTTACTAAATGGAATCATGATCATGATGACTCGAGATTCGATTAACTTTTTGTTGTGAGCTTCACTTAAACACTCTTATATTCTCTGTTCTTATGGGAATTTGAGTTTATACCTCAGCCCAGCTCTCTTTAGTATCCTGCGAACCAAACGACACTCCAACTTGTCATTTTGTGTTCTCATTTAATTTTTTACTCAAAAAGTAAGTATGGTCCCATTCTTTACGTTCTAAACTCTAAGCGGATGGGGCAAAACAGGATTCGTTGCAACAATGTGGGATGAACGGCAGTGCAGAGTATTGTTCTAATTACACTGACTTGAAACAGACATAAACTCAATGATGTATGCTTCCTATTCTGAAGTCATTGTTCTTTTTTTGTAGTTAACATTGCACTAGGATTTTGATTTAAATTCGATTTGACCATATAGCATTCTCCGTTGTCCCTGGATTTTTTGGTGCCAGAAAGGCTAAATTAGCACTTTGAGTTTTCTCAGGCTTGCTCTTTATATTTCCCATGTTTGGATAGATGCCTAACAGTAGCTTGTAATTTTTAAAACAATTATTAGTTTTCTTGGGGCTTTACAAATATCAAATCGGGTACTCCACTTGTGTGCTGTTTGTTTTTTAAATCATGTTTTAATTGTACTTTTCCCCTTTTCAAAATCAATTTGACGTAAAATTAAATGTTTTGTGTTAGTAACTTTCTTCGTGCTTGATGCTATTACTTTCTCTGAATATTACAATGAACATGCGAAGATCATAGATAGTTAGCGTGGCCAGCAAGTATTAGCAACTAATGAACTTACGCCGTAGGTTTAGCTCTTTCCTTGCCACTCTTCATTCATCTCTCAAAAGCGCCGTTCTCCTTCCAATAAATAAATACATGGCGTGAGTTACGACTCGTGGTGGACATAATAATTGAGAGCACGTCAGGCTCGTAAAAAAGGAAGTAACACCAGACGAAACAACGTGAGTTGAAGTCCGCGAGGCCGAGTAAGTTGGGAAAAGGAAGATTTTGCGAACATTATCTGGTCTTCTTCTTACGGATGTGAACCCGTTTTCTCCTAATAGGCTCCTTCCGCTCCTTCACTTTGGTGCATTATGTCCTATTATCAAGTATATATAGCCTAATCTGGTGCGGTGGTACGGCGGATGAGCACATGGCCAAAGTGCTCGGCCACTGACCTCCTCCAAAAAGATACACGAGTTTGGGACGGAACCAAGTACTCATCAGTCTTAATTAACGGGAATTTATGAGCTTTCATCCATCCCCTTTTGTTTCAAGCGGGCCATGTCCGAAAGTCGGTGTTGTGTTGAGAATAAGCCACTACATAGGCAGGGAGTTAGGAGGCGGTAGGCGTTAGTGATGAACGGTGCTTATTCTGGTTTTATTATTGATTTTTACGAGCAAAATGAGTGTTTCTATCGCATTAGTAGTCATGTACATTGCACATTAATCACTCTCCGGATTCTTTCTGCTTTCTATATAGGTATCTGGTATACACGCTGGACAAGTACGTGGAACAAGACTATAGCTTAGTATACTTTCACCATGGACTGAACAGCAAGAACAAGCCGCCACTGACGTGGTTATGGCAAGCCTACCGAGCATTTGAACGGAAGTACAAGAAAAATCTGAAAGCACTCTATCTAGTCCATCCTACTAGCTTTATTAAAGTGATTTTCCAATTATTCAAACCTGCAATAAGGTAATTTCTACTTTGAAAACATAAGTGGTCCTACATTGATTTTGATTCATTTTGGGGTGGACTGTCTTTATACAATATATTTGTTTTGCAGTGCAAAGTTTGGAAGAAAAGTAATGTATATCAACTACTTGCACGAGTTAAATCAACATGTTCGACTGGATCAGTTATGCATTCCTGAACTAGTTGCACAGTAAGCACTTTATTTAGTACAACATAACACCAAAATCTCAGTGTTCCATTGGCCCAGTAGCTCTAGAATGGAAATGCGAGCAATTGCTTTTTAGCGAACTTTACTATACTACATCAGTAGCATTTAGTATCAAAACCACTTCATTCAATTGCGATGCCTCGGTTAGGTGCAAGTGCAATTTAATTTATTTCCATATTTCGTTGCATGTTGTCATGGAAGCCAACTATCATGGCAATAAGTGAATTAAATAAAATTAATTTATTTCCTTAGAATTCTACGTATTTCTTTCTATGCATGTTTAAGGTTAAATAACATATTCAGTTTTCAAGATCTTTAGAGTTTAACGTTATTAAAGTAGAGTTGTGAATTGTGAAGGGATCTAGTCGAAAATGTCTAGATGGAGAAAAGCATTTTCCTCCATTTCTAACCATCTTAATCTTAATTTTAGATACGACATGCAACTACGATCCAAGAATAGCAAGCCTGTTCCACCTCTAGCGACATCCACAACGACATTCCATGCACCGCTGGATACACAACAGTTTGGAGTCTCACTTCAGTTTCTCAAGGACCATCATGACGGAGAAATCATTGCTCCGATCCTAAAACAGTGTATTGAGTATCTGAGTCAACCTGAAGGTCTGTTCTTTATCATTGCTCAATAGCCTTACCTTATAATAGCATTATTATGGAATGAGAGTTGGTAAAACAGAACTCAATTGTTTTTCTTGTTTAACCTCAGCCCTGGCTACGGATGGCCTGTTCCGGCGTTCAGCCCACACTGCTCTAGTCAAGGAGGCTCAGATGAAAGCAAACCAAGGGGAAGTTGTGGACTTTCGTAATGACTTCCATCTGGCTGCAGTGCTTATTAAAGCGTTTCTGAGGGAATTGGAGGAGCCAATACTGACATTTGACTTGTTTGATGAAGTTATGGACTTCCAAAGTAAGATTTTGCTAGTTGCTTGCGCTCGTGATCTGTATTCCGTGGTATAACTACACAGAAATGTTTTATAAACCAATTATAGAGCTAACCAAGGATGAGAGAGGACCATTCGTTAAGCAAGTAATTCTTGAAAAGTTGCCAGAGGATAATTATGCAGTTCTGAAATATGTTGTTCAGTTTTTGTCTAAGGTAGGCACGCATCTCAGTTTGCAGTAAGACTGCGTGTAATTTACCCACTCTTATGTGCCTCTGATCAAATTGCTCTCTTTATGATTGCCAATAGGTCATGGACCGAAGTGATTTGAACAAGATGACCTCTTCCAACTTGGCCGTGGTATTTGGTCCCAACTTGTTGTGGTCTCAGAGTCTCAACCTCTCTCTCTCCGCCATAGCCCCAATCAACATGTTCACAGACTTTCTCATCATTCACCAGGATGAGATTTTTCTCATCTAACCTCTCCGTAACCAAAATGTTACTTTATACAAACTAGTAGTGTAGGAACTGCTTCAAATCATATAGTTGTAATATAAGAAATCCCAAGCCAACTGTTTTATATAGCTTCCTTACATTACATTAATAACACTAGTGTGATTATCTTGACACAGCGTTAAAGTCAAGCTATTAATCGGGAACAACATAGTAGTATTTTGTATATTTTTGGTTTGAAATTCCTTCTAATAGCTGTATACAGAGGTGGAGAGTCTAAGAGCTGAATTCATTTCAGTTCAGTAATTTCATTGGCTCTTCTGGCTGCTCGTCAATGTGTTTTTGGGTTTGCCTGCAGAAGCAACCAACATATTCAAGAGCAGATGGATGGGGAACCGATTAAATTCCAAGTCCAGAATTCAGCTCTTACTTTAGGCTTCTGTAATAGTTAAATTCTAATGGCCAGTGTTTTCTGTAGTTCTGTAAATATTGTAACAATCACCTTTTTGCATTCGAGGGGTTCGGAATATAAATTAGACTCTTGATTTAATACACCAAACAATAAAATCAAGTGAGTTTACTGTAAGGTCTACTCAGCCGGTTGTTCTCCACGTGTGTAAACTTCCCCTTCCCGATTTTACAAGGATTCAAGGCAAAATCTTTAAAATTGTTAAGGAAAAAATGATAAGGATGACGATAAAGGATAGAATTCTAAAACTTGTTCACCATCACGATTTCCAAAATTTTTCATTCAATCCTTAATGAAAATTCGGAAATGATTTATCCCGATCGGCTGATTAAACCGTACTATTTACCATGCATTCGCACTTGACGCTCTGTAGTTGAAGCCTTGCCTGTAATTGAGAACGGTTAGTTTGTTATGTCCCGATAATTCCCATGTAGAGCTTGCAAAACCGGAAATACTATATGGTAATGTATTGTCATACGAGTACGAGAGGATAGTTGAAATTTGTACTGTTAATTATGGAATATTTTTAATTTCTCCAGTTATTTGTTTGTCCATAGGAGAAGAATACATGTAAAAGCGGAGCATTTATTGAAACTAGAGAGTTTTGGCGTGTTTTGAAAATTCTATTTCTCTTGTAAACTTGTAACCTACTGTGTATTATAGCAGCCTGCTTGAATATCTCTTTCCACTGTATTATTCTAGAACCTGACCTGTGCGAACTAGGAATGACAAGAGATTATTGAATATGGTATTATATAGTAATAATGTTATTATATATGTAATAAACTATTTGTTTTCCAAAACAGAACGAAATGGTAAATTAAAACGAGTGCATTCCCAGACTCTGTGATCTAAAATCGAAAACGAATAGTTGAAATGAATAAGATGTGAATTGAGGGAGACTCGTCTACCTTGACTATGGTAAAATATGCCCGGAAGTTGGTATCAGCAGCCGTTAATGCATGTCTAAGTTTATGCACTTCCTTTCTGTTTATTCTGTTAATTTCATTAGTATTGTTCAAAAGTATTAATTGGCAAAATCTTCAATTTGGGTTTTGTGTTAATTGAGCTTCTTAAGTTTACGTGATCTTCTTAAGCCGTATGAAGTTCATTAAGTATTAATTGGATTTAGAAAAGCTGAAAACGGACTGAATTTAATATCTTCTGCTTTCGGTAGTTACCTTCTTGGCACGTATCTATTTAGAATTTTTTATTCCTTCATGTTAATTGAGTCTGTAGCAAGAACGCATGGAATTATTAAGTATGACTTTTGTAAGCACTTTATTGTAAACTTTTTTATGTGAATAGACAATTAAGCACGTTTTGATTAATTTCTACTAGCCAACCTTATTACGTTACGTCAGTTTCTTGAATAAAGAATGTTCAGTATCCATTACATTGTTGGAAAAATTGTTTACCCAAATAGAATTCCTTTATTCTGGCTTCCAGCCTCTGCCTGAAAATTTCATTTCAAAAGTAAAGTGCAATAAATGAAATGCATACTTCGCAAGAACGGGAGAAGAGCAATTCGTAGAATAGAAAACTCTGAGTCAAGGCTAACAAGGTTCAAATTTTTTTTTTGTATTTAATGATTATGAACCCGACGAAGTGTCGAGACAGTTTTAGGTTTCACATGCGGAGCTGCTCACAACGAGTTTGCAAGCCCTTAGCATTATTTAATACTGCGAAGAATGTCAAAATACGCAGCATATTTACATTCATGATTCATGATTCACCGATTTCTGCAATCAGTTTACTTGGGTATCGAATGTTTTCCTCGTAGTGTTTAGTCGAGAAGGTTCGAACGTAGCTCTCAATTTAAATTGCTATGAATTTTCCTCTATGTAATTGGTAATAAATAAGAGCAAATAAAAGCATTAAAAGTGACGCACAGTCGCGTCATCAGCATGAAATAATATTCAACTGCCAATTGGCTACAAGTATGTATGAATGAAACCACTTCAACAATAAAAGTTTATTTTATTTGTACAAACAATTTTCTATCAATGGGTAATGCTCAACTGCAAAATTCAAATCTGTTGTTGATAATAAATGTATAATATCCAATTTCATGTCATTCCCTATAAAAGTCATTTTCGCCCAGAAATTAGCCGACCTTGTTTTTAACATAGTTATATTGAGTTTTTGCATAGTTTCCAAACCGCCTGTACCATGGCAGTTTCTTGGTGGCTACTTCAATCTTTTCCGTTGTCGTAGTCGTTGGGTATGGGACCCAGGACGTGCGCTTTGATGTTCTTTCCGGTTGAGGTCGATATGTGGAAATGTACTCCGAGTCTGACCCGCCTATACCATGCCCAGATTCTTCGTCCAAGTCGTTTCGATCTCCAGGAAATACTGGCGACCAACTGGGCTTCGCTGTCGCTCGTTTACGAACAATGGAATAGTCATCATTCTTAAAAGAATAAGTTAGTTACTTCAAACACTTAAAAATTAATCACTATGGGCATAATGATTGGAAACAGAAACTATTGGGAGTTGTCACAAAAGCTCTTGAACTCACCGACTCGTCATCAAAGTCGTAGGTGTTAGCGTAAGCGGCTTGACACACGGAGAGACCAAAAATGATGAACAGAATAACGGCAAATGGAAAATAAGAATTCATTTTTTAACGAGAACAAAGAACGGTAAACCAAAATTTTCTATTGAGTAAGAAGAGTTAAACTCGTTCTGAATTGTAACTCGCTGGAAATGTCAGGAAAACTTAATTTATTTATACGTGAAAAACAGGAATCCTGATCCTGGAAGTGAGAAACCGCATATAACTTCCATTTCCATGTCTTGCCCACTCATCCGGTGCTAGAATTGTCTTATTCTATCGATTGTATGTATAACGCATGGTATGATGTACAATTTTTCGTTGAATAAATAGTTTGTACTGTGCGTCATGAATAAAGTATAATTTACATTTAAGGTATTATACATATCTATCTACATACATACATTCGACTGGAACACGACACGCGACTGCCAATTTCCACTAAATTCACAATATTTCAGTCTAGTATATACGCATTTTCCTTTATTAGTCGTCACTTTGGAAGCCAATTCCAAATGTATTCTTAGTAATGTATTTGCTTTATGTGTACGTAATAACAACAAACGGTGGTAACCAAAACCTACTGGCAAAGCAGCGCATTGACACGTTAAAGTTCACTTGTCATTGTCAACTAACCATTAAAATCCATCGAGGCGTGTAGTTGAGTTGGAGAAATTGGAAGAGTGGATGTATAAGTAGAGCTTGTG
>JAQFXY010000233.1:0-42071 GCA_034693865.1 Ceratophysella sigillata
AGAGGTCTATACTAAACAAGGTATAAAAGTTATGATGAAAATAAAATCGGCAGCTTTCATTGAAATGACCCTCGTATTGTTTACAAGAGAGAACAACAGGTAGTTTGAGGCCTGAGGTCGAGGCGAGGGCCATAGCTCGTGCCTAGTTACCAGGTCCACCAACTAAGCATGAGTAAATGGGCCGTTGAAAAATGACTAAGAGTGCAAAGAGTCTGATCTCTTCTCTGTACGCAGCACCTGTACGTACATCTGAGTCCAAACGGAGCTTCTGTACACGCCAGTCAGTTGTGCATGGAGTAAAGAGAAAGTGGGAGATAAGGTTTGTAATGGAAGCTGACGCTGAGACAGACGATGCTCCTGCTTTCACTCCATCCAAACCCAACCTTCATCCATCAAAATCATGTCTCGTCAGACTCCGATCCAGACACAAGCACGTAGCAAACAGGACGAGATATCAAGCAGGGATCCGACCTTAATGTAAAATAAACATTCTTAATTTTAAAAAAATAGTCCTCGTCCTTGAAGAAACTCAGGTAATTGAGTCACGTACATTCACTACTTTTTAATAGTTGAGGATTATTGCGATGACGTCGGACGCTTCTAATATGCCCAAATATATTCTAATTAAACCAAACTTTTTTTTTGATAATTTAAACATATCTAATCAACTTTCTTTAGACTTATAATTGGAAATACTACTGCATTTATCGATGAATTTAAGAATAAATTGAGGACATTGTGTTATCCTAATCCTACGTAGAGCCATGTGAATATTTGAAAGAGCATATTCTTGAATATGGTTTATTGGTAAAAGATGCTGTGGTTGCCTGTATTGCAATATCTGTCATTTTGCCTGTAAAATATGACTTGCACGAAGCTCTTCTCTGTTTGGTTTCTAATATCCTAAGTTTTCTTCTCTAAGTTTGTAGGTTGAGTAAATAAAATATCGAATTCATCATGTAAATGTCACAGATCAGAGATTATTACAAAGTAACATGCAGTGGTAGTAACTCTCGTAGGTATTACAGTATGTATTGGTACAATGCACTCACATAGACCTGAAAGACGTGCCTCAGCTCGGTTACAATTTACAAAAGCAATAAATTGGAGAGAGCATCTTATTCAGAATCAAAGAAAGAGAAATCAATTTGATATTCAAAAATGGTAGGAGTCACTCCCAAAGGAATTTTCCAAATAAGGACGTCATGTCCCTTCTGACGAACGACGATCGAAACCATTTCTAACCCAGCATTGCCATTCATTCAAAGTGAAAAGGCGTCTCAAAGTGTAGGTGTGCTATAGTAGCTGTGTATTCACTTTACCACGAGTTCAGATATTTTAATATATTTGCTATTTATAATTGGCGCATGAATCTTTTGTATGTATTTAATATAATGCGGGAGTGAAAGTAGACAGAAGTGAATACTAACTACGAGCATAAAAAAATAATTGGGAATCAGGTGGAAAAATTATGTTTTTCCTGATTTGCTTCTTTATGCATCACTTGAGGTTACTCACTGGAGTCTCCGTTATGTGTTCCTTGGAGCTGGAGAAAGTGAAAAGCGTAGACTGATGTGGTGCCTGTGCCTGTGCAAATATCCGCAGAAAGTTCCTGAATTCGTATATTATTATTTTAGTGGAAAGTTGAGCTACTAAAATAGAAATTATGAGTTTTTTGTTTGCTTGTGTTTCCACACCAGATCATATGGAAGGAAAGGCCTACAGAACATCAATCATCCTTTCCTCCTGCCTTATCTTCCTTCCCTCCCGTGCACGCTACACTGAGCTAAATATCTTCAAACACATCTATAAGGGTTAGAGTTAAGTACTTCTGAACGTTTCTATCCGCTACGACCAATTTACAAAACGACTCACCAAATATTTACAAATACAGAGTTACTCATGGCGAGTGATGGCTATCTATCCTTCCGTCCAACACTCCCATTAACCCTTCTTAATATGAATATCCACGTTTTCAGCATTAAAAATAAAATTACGCATACCCGCTTTCGTAGTTTGTCGTAAGACCGACAACAAAAAGACCGACACTACAAAAATACCGACAGCAAAAAGACCGACACTACAAAAATACCGACAACAAATAGACCGACACTACAAAAAACAAACTGCATTATACAATATATGAGAAAAGTTAGGTTAGGTTAGGTTTTGTAGTGTCGGTCTTTTTGGTGTCAGTCATATTGTAGTGTCGGTTATTTTGTGTCGGTCTTATGACATGGAAATTCCAGTCCGTTTTTGGTTGAAAAAAGTTAAGGTTCGTTTACAATTATTATGTAATACCAGGTATTTATTTACTTGTTCATTTTCTATTTTTTTGGAATTTACACTGATTTAGTGAAAATAGTTTAATTAAATTACCAAATTAAAATAGATTATCTGGATCTTCCGTAATTTATACGACGTGTTTGACCAAGTCGCTGTCGAGCAGCTTTGTACTTTTGTTCTCTATTTACTCATTCTCCTTTTCCCCTTGGTGGCACAAAGGGAGCTTTCCTCACCACTTTTCAAATCAAGGGGTTTAAATACGAACACAAATATGGAAACCCTGTTGTACACATACATGAGTGTAGCTAATGGAGCCACCTCTGAAGCGCCTTGTGCCAAAATACATAGTTAACAATTGATCTTGAGAGTTCATGTTTTTTAAATTGATTACCACCTTATTGACTTGTAGACAAAATAAGGCGTTTTATCCATTGTCAGAAAAGATGAGAAAGGAATCTCCTGTCAAATTCTAATGATCTGGGCAACGTACATTGGAGGAATGAAAAATTGTTGCCCATTGAACACAATAATGGAACACTTCCGAAAATATTCTAATGCAATTACTAGACGCAGCGCATAGGATGATTAGAAATCCCTTCCTGAAAATTAATCATAAGTACTTGGTTTTGGTGAGATTCCTTTCCCCAGAGCCAGATTGTCGTGAAATTTGTTGAAGTGGCTAAGAGAGTGTCTCGAGTCCTAATCCCTTTATGATGGGATTATCCCCAGATTCATCATCCAACTATCGAACATGGAACAAAAGTCATAAGATCCAAGCACTTTTCTTGAGGCAGCTGGCACTAGATCGGCCTGTCTCCCATCAGGACAGAGTTCAGGGTAACAGGTGAGCTTATTCGGTTTGGACTAGTAGCAGACTTTCTGATAGCTCAAAAGTTTCCTTTCAGTATAAACTGTTGAAACTTTTGAGCTCACTTGAGAACTGTGTCAGCGTCAAGTTCCGAATGGCGGGTGAAAATATTATACTGATACTGTTGGACAAAAGTTTAGATTCAGTGGAAGTCTGGCTTGGCTAAATAAAAAAGTTGAACGGTATGTTAATTTTACGTTCAATTCTAGCTGCATATGACTGGACAGTATGTCGTAGAGAATTAGTCAGGCCTTGTCAAGTAATTATGCCTTAGCTAAATTAATATATTAAATTCAATGTCATGCATTGTGACTAAATTACTTACATAGATATGTGGGAACATGTTTTACAAGCATGCATAACCTTTTTTTGGACGTCATCGGAAATGAAGCGCATATAACCCAACAGTGCGTAATATATTGTTTGGAACTTTTATTGAAATTGAAAACTTTTCTCTTTTAATTGCTTCTAATCAAAGTTTAGTTCCATGTGTACTTGTAATGGAGTGCGGCCTGGGGCTCGACACTGCTTACTCAGCTGGAGAAAAGGACAAAGTTTGAGAGTAAATTTAAGTCTTTTTCCAAAAAAAAATCTAATTAATAACGAGGTAGTTTAAAAGGAAAAGTAGTGCCAGCCACAAACCAAAAATGCTAATGAGGAAAAAGTTTTAGTTTTTGAATTTTGTTGGTGGAGAAACAAGAGATTATTTTTTCCTCTCACCTCATTTCGGCTCGTCACTTGGAACTCCAATCACTTCAATTACATCTCCCACATGGCAACTAACTTTTGACGAGGGATTAGGCCATCAATTTTATAAATCATGACAAGGTTTCCTACATATTTATGTATGAATATTGGGTTGGTTATCTATAAGTTTCTCTGGATTTTCTCGGTTTGAAGTTATTCGTGTTAAGAGAGCAGAGTGCGCTAATCATTCCTTGATGTTGAACAGGTGAGCTGGAAGGCTGTTTATACAGTTTGCTTTGGAACTATTCGGAATGGAAAGCCGGGTGAAGCTCTCGGAGCGGAACGAAACTGGATCTTATGGCTATAACAGCAACACCTTTCCCCACTTCAAAAAACCGATGCAGAAGGACCAGGAGAATAAACTTATAGCGATGCATAAAGCTGGACGTCTCAATGCTAGTAAGTCGAATGCTTAAAATGTATACTTGCTCTATTATGAATTGAAGAATAGCTCAAATTAAGTATTTAAAAAAAATCCGCACTTGAAGTAAATACATAAGGAGTCCTGATAAAGAACACGTAATACAAATCTATATTAAATTCAAGGGAATTGTGATTGTCGACAAATCGGAAAATATTCAATAGTTATAATTATATCTATACGATAAGCTTTGCTTTTGCTTAGAATTTTGGAGGCAACTCATTTCTGGTTGATAGCCAATTTAACTCAGAAAAGAAAGACTTTATCGGTAATCATATTCAACTTTTTAGTTAGACTTATCCGATTTCTCCATAAAGGGTCCACAACGTATTAGAACTGATCATTTCGTGACTCGGTGGGCTATAAGCTTCTACACTCGAGACTACAAGCCATTATTATTATGTAGCCATTATTATGGAGATCAACTATTAGGCTAGCCTACGAAAGCTAAAGCTATCCCATTCACAGGGACCTCTGATATCTGGAATTATCCATTCCCATAATAATTAAATTACGAACACGGTATGAGATGAGTTGCCTATAGGCTGTAAACGGCTCGACTGTTGTACACATCATAACAGAGCTTAAGCGTTCCAGAATTGTCTTCTCTGCGTGCTAAACCAGGGCGAATTAAATCTTATGTACCTAAAGCTATGTGGATAAAGTAATAAGCAGATCAAGTACCTACTGCTCGCTTGGGAGGCGAGATAACCACATCGATTACCACAAGGCCAGGGAATTAGTTTTCAGTTTTCAAACCTCGTTTTCCCTCAAACTAGTCCATTCAACCCATTGGTAGAATACTTTGCAATGTGGCTACTGCTCCCAGGCTTAGTTATGACAGCATATTGTAATATGATCTAATCTTACTTAATTCTCGCACAAAATTAAATCGAACGGAACACCTAGTGTAGGTATATTTTTCATTTGTTTGTTAATCCCTTCTAATATCCCATTGGCATGTGGGTCGTAATTTGTACATCAAGGGAATGAACAATAAATGTATATTACGCCAAGTACATAATCACTTTTTTACTAAATTATATTGCGCACTAATTTGAGCTTCTTGCAGAAATTTTTAACGGTTGGCAATACATTATGACATGTCTATAGACGTCAATGTTGCATAATCGGATAATACGCAGTACGCAGCATATTATATGGAGGCATATATGACGCCTGCTGCACTTCGGCCAGACGTCCCACTGTACCACTGCTGCTTCCCATCCTGCCTGACTTCTCCTGAGTCAGACTGAGATAATTTGACGTGGGCTCCCTTATCCGTTCGAATCCAATTACGCTTCCCTGCCCATCAAGCCCCAACTTTGTTTACAACTTTCTTCCTTCTGATCCGCTTTGAACGGCCTTCCCTTCCGCTCTCCTCAATAACTTTCCAATTATGGAAGACGGATCGTGCGAAAAGGGCCATGGAGCTGGAGCGCTCCTACAAGGCGCTTGTGCGCTGCGATGCTAACGTCAGGAGTCCATGTCAGAATTGTATCACTCTGTACATTAGGCTTAATTCCTTCCAATTTCACTTGTGAAACACACGATGGACAACCGGCTATTGCCCCAGGCTACCTAAACCATTTGCATCATTAAAAGCCTGTTTTGACAGAAGAGCTTAATACTTCCACCATTTTCCCAAATAGTCTGATGCGCCAGTTGACTTTGAGTTGATGCAGATTTGGAGTATCTATGTTAATTAGAAATCTAACAGTTTTAAGCAACTATCCAGACCAGTAGTAAACTGGATCCCAGTTTGGATAGGGAAATAAAAAATTATGACGCAATTGAAGAACGCTGCCTGCGACAGACTTGTGCATTTTGCGCGCGGCCTATCTGTCTGTAGCCTGTACGTACGCTTGTCAACAGGCCCATATTGCCTGCAGTCCTGCAGTCTCCTTCCATATGCGGAATTTTCCCCAGTCGATTGGCATTTACACTTCAATTCTTGTAACTCCTTTACAACTCCCAGGAACTAAAACTCCCAGGAACTAACATGGGAACTCTCAAGTTGGGTTTAATTAACTCGAGGATTCGGTCTGCTTCTGCTTGATGAGCTGGGCAAGGAGAAAGTCATCAATTTTGAGCCATTGACTTTAACTAGGTTCTTACGTGTCCAGCTTAACCACCTATCCGACTTAAACTCAGTATCTATTGATTCGTCGAGTCCAAGCAATGTGCTCTCTAGTGTGTGTGTAGAACTCCGCAGAGAATAATCCCCGTTACATAATTAGAAAGTCCTTAAAACGTGTCAATGCACTAGTTTCAGTCTTAAAATGTTTCACATTAAAGTAGCTCCATTACATTTTAAAGTTAAGCTGATTCACTGAAATTGAAAAAGTGGACAAACTAAATATTATCATTGCTTGCTCTGCTCTTTAAAACTGTGAATTGTGAACGTTCACCTGAATTCCCAGAATTTTAACACTGTTGTTGTTAAGTTTAGTCTGGCACTGTCTACAGTCCACATTTCTTTTTTGAAAATAAAATTCCAAGCAAGCCTTTAGAAATAATATTCCCTTAAGCCAATTATGTTAAGTGTCAAATGATTGGATGTTCCATTCTGTACTTTGTAAGTAGATTAAGGAAATTCTCGTCATGGTATTCCAAGCAATGCACTTTGCACTTGAGTCCACGTGGTGAGTGTGTGAAATGAAAGTGGAACCAAATCGAGGAGCCGGACGGACGTGTTGTCGACTCTTTGAGAAGAATTAGTGACAGCTTCCCGCACTTGTTTTCTCAGCAGCAGCCTTCTTAAACAGGTTTGGACGTCAGACCCACTGCATCCCAATTACTTTCCCCAACTTCCAATTATTCCCTCAGTCCGTTCGACTATATACAATACATTAGGGCATCCAAACTCGGAACTGGCTACCAAACTCAAGTTTTTTCAAGTTTTATAGTCCAAGGCCTCGAAAACTCGAGTTTAAACTCGTCTACTTTAAATCTGGTGACCCTGTGACCCTTAAGTGACCTAAAAACCAACCAATGCCTTTTTGGCACCTTGTTCTCATTTTGCACCAGAATTGGCAATCTATGCAAATTAAAAACTTAACAATAAACAATAACTATAGTGCTGGGAATAGCCAATAAGCTTGATTGGCTATGTATTAAGCTTGATAAGCTCAGATTTAACCATTTGTTTGACCTTGTAAGTATAGGCCAGACGGCTAAAATGACTCTACGTCAATGTCGAAAGATAAAATTAGCAAACATACCTAGGTAAAAACCGAAGGCTGGGATTAGCCTTTAAGCTAATGACCCAGGTCAACGTCGAAGGGCCAAACTATGACCTAAAAATTTATTGAGATAGTTGTGTAACAGGTATGGTATAGGTTTTGGTGTGGAGATAATACACGACGGGTTAGTTCATTTCACGGGTCTATACTTAGTTTTGTAGGGAAAAGGATAGGGTTATTTATTTTCACGAGTTTTACTGGGTTTTCGGTGTGGAAAGAAAACACGGGTTAGTTAAGTTCACAGGTATTATTGGGGTTTGATGTGGAAAGGATGCACGGGTAAGTTCAGTTCACGGGTCAGTATTGGGTTTTGGCATGAAATAGGACTTCTAGCTTCTAATCCGAACTCGAGGTTTTTTCAAGTTTTCGCTGTGAAAAACTCGAGTTTTTCGGTGCCGTAAAAGTCCAAGGAACTCGAGTTTCGAGGCCTTGGAAAACTCGAGTTTGGATGCCCTACAATACTTGTACGTGCATTCTAGATAGTTCCAACAGTTCTCCTCCTAAATATTTCTGTTTATTTCCAAATCAGTAAATAAATATCTGCAAAATATTTACCTTATGCTTTACGTTGGAGAAAACGAAGGGAAAAGAGATGACCCGCCTTGCTAGCGCTGGAGTTTGCGGTGATCTGCTCGATAGCTATAAGCGAGACATTGATTTTCGTATACTACCCGATACCGATTAGTATTAAATTATAACAATTTCAAATTCCACATCACTATTTCATGTAAGCTCCAATCCGAAGAGGAATTAAATTGGCAATCGTTCTAGCCATACCTGGTTCATCTGGCGACTCTTCCTAGTGGCCTGCCGCTACTCGGTCCATATATTTCGAGAACGACGAACTGTCTGTGTATCAGTTGATTAGAATACTAAATAATATTCAATTTGACAACGGTTCAGGAAGCCTACCTGGCTCAGCTGAAGATCCTTGAAGATTCTGAGTGCGCAATACTAATTTCCGTATGATAATCGCGTGATTTTCTATTGTAATAATTTCTAATGGAGATTGTGCTGCTTGTTCTCACCCAGGTATTTACGTGGCAATCGTCCTGGCCGTCTACCTGGTTCTTCTGACCATCCTGCTCTGTCGCTATGCTCGTCGAAAGAATAGGAGCGGCGAGGAATCTTCCTACTTTCATCCGCATTCTCAGCAACACGTCCCACCTCCACCACCAACACAGGACAAGACGCCTTGCTGTGCCGGCGGCCCAATGGCCACCATGCATCGACTCTGTTCCTGTTTCACCGGGAAAACTGCTGGCCCTGACACCCCGCATCCCTTCGAGGAGCCACAGAGTTATCCCATGGAAATAATTGACGTCGGTCTCAAGCTTCCTGCTCCCGTGGCATCATCTTCCTCCTGTCCCACCGTGTCCATTATCAGGAACGGTCTGTCGGACGACAAGGTCTTACCCGCACCCGTGAACGTCTAGCGTTAGAGAGCATTTGTATGCAGGGGCACGGGAACAGTAATGCTATTGGACGCAATGAATACACATGGGATAAGCAACTAAACTGCTACAGGAGATGGGGGCGAACGGGATATGTTTCATGTCTCGTGTATTACTTTCGACATCACGGCAAGCGGAATGGAATCCCTAACAGAACTTATCAGGGTCAAGTATTCTACATATATGTTTGCTGTTGATTCAACGGTGACGGTGGATGACCCAATGACCCAGTCGCTTTTCCCATGTGCCACCTGCAAATAAGCATCCCGATAAACTCTTAGATTATATGTGTATACTGTTAACTAAGGATCAAGTCGAATATTCAGCAAGTTCGTGTTTCAATTTACAACTGAAGTCTCTTGACTTCTCCTATCTAGTTAAGAGTTCCCTATTGCAAACCGCAAATTACCATGTTTCACTCATAGATTATGCTCGCTATTATTGGAAAGCATACAAGACTACAAATATAGTAAAGTCCGACCAAGGCGTAATGAGGACGAATAACGTTTAATGCAAGAATGTACTCGACAAGAATCCCGAGCTTTGTCTTTGGCAACAAATAATTAAACTTTACTTTTCCTTTATTGTCACAACAAGTTTTTTTGATTCGCTTGTAGCTTTACCACAATTGAACTGTTGGAGTATTAATTAAATATAAAATATAAGTACGTGTATAACAACATGGGAGAAGGATAATTATAGAAACATGATTTAGACTGGAGTAGGGATGAAGATATTAGAAGTCCATATATGAACCAGATTAACAGAGAAAGTAAGTGTAATGAATTGTAATAAAATTATAATAAATGCAAGTATTTAAGTACATTCTGTATATATTGTAACTGTAAGAGACTCATCCATGGATTTACAAGTATTTTCCGCTAAATGTTCATAAATGACTCAGATATATAAACCATTAGGATTAATCAAAGTAAGCCTGTCCAAATCCAACTCACGGAAATGTCCAAGTGCTACTCTTGTTAAGCTTTTGAGAGAATTAAGAAGTAATGAAGGTACATCAGATGGTTCGTAGTAAGTGTAAACACGTACGACAAATGTGTCAAGTCAAGAAGGATGCGACAGAAATCTAAATATTTAGTAACATTATTGGAGACATTAGTCAAGGTCCTTTCCTGTGTCCTCGTACAAAATGTATGACAACTAAATTGACGTTAAGACTTTCATTCTTTTGACTAAATAAAATCCAGGTTAACACAAGACGTTCAAATGCTTGTTCCTTCGTAAAGACAGGTGGAAATAAGTGTGCTATTTGTTTTCGTTATTTCGTGACCAATTATCACAATTAGAGAGACAGGTGTGCTTGCGTTGGGCTCCGCAGTAGAGAGACGGGACGGAGTATTGGGCTTGGAATGAATTTGCTACGGTTTGCATCTAATATAGACTAGCCTTCAAAACTCATATATTTCCGTTCACACATCCCCATGAACAGTATTTGAGAGAAATACGGCAAGTAATGCTCGCATTCCTTTTCTGTGTACCTGCACGCCTGGTTCCTTGTGGTCTGCTCTGGCAATAGCGATGGTTCAGCCACCCGAATTTAACGTTCCATAGAATGGTACAGAGGCTGATTGTAAAATATGGCGCTGAGCATTGAGCATGGCTATAGAGAGCACATTTAGTAATTACATAAAGTTCAATGTTCAATCCACAGAATGCACCATTGGAAGGAGCGTTAAAATTGGGTTCAGACTATAATTACCCCATTGTTGAGATAAATATACAATATTTTTGAATATTATATGAATAGAACCAGGGCGCATATCAACAAGCTGATATTATATGCATAACAAATGTAACATGCGTGACGCGTGAGTGCAAACTCCTTCGTTTGATAAACGAATCCTGGAATAGTTATACAACCGGCAGCTATCCATCCGTTACGAGCACCAATCCAAACCCAAACCAAATACTCGTAGAAGTAAAGAGTAGTAAATAAGAATAAGTACACCGTTGAGTGCTAAGCTAACTACATCAAGTGATTGTACATAGAAGTAACATTACGTAATTCAAAAAATAAAATACATCATCACAGTTATCTTGTTGACCAAGGACAGGCCTTGACTTCCTCACACGTCTCTCATTTCTTCAGGGAGACTTCCCTTCGTCTGTAGTCCTGAGCCGGGTTTGTATTTGATTTCTATGGCATGCTCCTTGTGTGCGTGTGATCGGATTAACAAAATGACTGGCTCTTTGAAGAGGAACAGAATTGGAGGGCCGACAGTTAAAAAATCCCATTCCATTCTTCCGATCCGACTAGGTTTTAGATTTCTCCTCTCATTTCAGTAGTAATTGTTGCATTTCACTCCTATTAAATATTTTACTCGGATGAACTTGAGTGAAATCAGGATCCTTTTCCAATTTTGACTCTTTCAGGACCTTCCAAATGGATTGGACTCACGGATGAAGGCATGTACTTCCTGTTGAATGTCAATGAGCAAAAATACACAATTAATTAGTACAACAGTAATAGCGAAATGCATTGAGTTGCATCTCAATCGTCCACGAAGAAATTCATTTCAAGTTATACAGTTGAGCTCAAACAACGAATGTCCCGTCCTAAGTCTGAATGCATGCATGCAAGTATTTCAGGCGGTTTTGCGCTAAAACCTGACGTTAACTAAAATTATTTGAGCTTACTTATGATTGACACATATCACTTCGGTATACATATAGTTCCATAACACAGTGGGAGTTTTCACTGCTTTCACTTTCTACTTTGCAAATGCGGCTAAGTCCAATAATGGTAGTTCGCTCTTAGTCATTTCAATGTATCGTACCCAGTGCAGAGAAATTAATTGCATTCAACACAGCCAATTTCGTAATTAAAAGCTAAGGTTTAGGTTTAGGTTCAAAGTAAACTTTGATATTAATTAAAAGCCTTAATTAATAATTAGAAGCTCGGCTGAAATGTAGACTCGATCTTGTAACGTATATTTAGTTATTTAGGAAACAAGCCCTGAATTTGAACATATGCTCACGTTTCAAAAAACCTAAACATATACATAGATACTATGTTATGTAGTACATGGTACGGTACATGCTCCAACCTAACCTTAACAAACAAAACAAAGTCTTTCAAAGTCACGTGAGTGTGTACTACAATTCATCCGCTGCAGCCACATAATTTTCATAGTTATCATATCGTTAATTGATTTTTATTTATTGCTCATAATTTTCGACTATTTAAGAACTCAGGACGAGTCTAGTGAATTTAGAAACCCTCTAAGCTTAAATTACGAAGCGATGGATTCACTCGCATTCAAATTAACGACCACGACGTGGAGTTTCGACTCGAGTCTCCCATCACGCAAGCTAAGCATATTTTCTACTATTGTCCTTCGAATGCACTCTAATTTAAACCTGAATTAAAACACAGTAAACACTGAATGTAATTAAATAAAATGCACGTAAAAGTAAACAAGTTGAAATTAAGATACGAATGAAGTGAAAACACGAAGGCTATGTACAGAGTCCTTGAGATTCAACTTGGACCACGGACCACTTCACCGTTTCAATATATATATCAGGCACTTTTGCAGCTAACTCGTTAGTAGATTACACGCTCTTGGACAAGGTGGTGGTATGGTGGTGGCTCCAAAGTACTTGAACCATATTTATCCTAACTATAGTCACATGATGTTAATATCTAGTTATCATGCATCATGCATCCTGCTTGGGAACCACGCTGTACAATTATAAATTCGTATATTGACTCACGAGTAGCGAGAGGACGGAACCCCGACAACAATTAATTGGTTTCCTCGAGTGTGAAGTCTCCAAAGTCCATGATGATAGCCTCGAGCATCCAAGTCCCAAATCTTGAAACACTATAAAATCAAATGGAAAAGCACAATCAACGAGATGCACCAAATCCTCAAACTGGAAAACAAGCCTAGATCCTATTTTCTCTCTTAAACTGGATTATTTTAAATTAAGTACAGTTCTCAACGAGGAAGTAATCAAGAAATGAGTGTTAATTACAAGACGTTATCGTATAAGCTCATCACTCAAGTTGAATTTAAAACTGCACTCTTACTAATGAAAACATAGACAAAACATTTATAAAACGGAAGAAATTGGGCTACAACACGACCAGCACCTACTGCTCCACTTTAGAACGTTAGTACGTAGTGTTTTAAATTTGCTTCAATAATCTCAAAAAAATGCAAAAGTGAAGTATCCCAGGAGGGATTCGAACCCTCGACCTTTGGATTAGAAGTCCAACGCGCTATCCACTGCGCTACAGGGACAGAGTAGAGCATTAGAGTTCTCAAACACGACAAGTCCCAGCTCTACCTTCTCTCTCGTCTCGGCCTCAAAACTCTGACTTTTTGTTAGTTTACGAACAAGTAGAGCCAAGAACTTGTCCGCTCCGTTCACCAACCAAATAGTGGACATGCTCATGTTAAAATACAGGAACAGTGCTCAATAACAGCCTGACACACAGACACAAGGCACAACCAAACCCAGCAGTAATCCCATGCCGCTTGCACTGCACTACTACTGCACTGTTGTACAATAGTGCAATGTGTAACGCAGAACGCTTATTCATAGCAACAACAACGTTGCTTGGAGGAAGATTGCGAAATGCGGTTGCAGTTGCAGTGTAGCACCATAAAAGCCAAGATATTTAAGCACCTATTAAACGTATCTAACTTCCTTCAGTTTAATTATTTTGTATATAAAAGTGACTGAGACATTGAATTTATCCGTTCTGGACAGTTTTGTAAAGTTGTATTTGTAAAACTTTGTTAAATCGTTAAAGGAATAATATTTCAAGATACACAAAAAAGATGCCAAATATATGTATGGAAAGTAATTGTTCGTAAATATGAATTTTATACAGAGTATTTTAATATTTTAGTGTTCCTACTAAAAAACATCGCGTACTTACATATTTTCTTGGCACAAAATTATTGTCCCTCCCCACTATGTAGATTTAGATTACACAAACTTTGAAGATAAGACACTTTAAGCTTGTGGCCATGTTTTAGTAATACTCCTTAGCCCAAAGCCCAATACTCCCTTAATGTAAGGTAAGGTACAATACCGGAAGCCGGAAGGTGTTTATGGCCATTACGTGGCTTACATTCCAAATATGTAAACTGAAATGAAGTATCTTTATTTTGCCCTCACCGTCTAGTCTTGCTCTAAGATTTCAAATTAATGGGCATCTCTGGAATCTCGACAAGTTTCACTTTTTAAAACACTATTTTCCGCTCAAATGAATTCCAATTGGTGCCAGATTACGAATTCTTGTTTGGAATATAAATTCTGGGTTCGAAAAGGAGGCCAAGGCCTCGCTGAGTCAGAATTTACTATGTTTCCCGTGGAAACTGAAGCAAGTAACGTTTTTTTTTAGCTCGAAAACACATTATACTTGTCATCTTACAGCCCGGTGGTTTACATTATGTCAATGTCAATGGGATTTAGAACAAAATGTTACATGGAAATAGGCTCATACAGTTTAGTCCGGATATAAATGATGAATTCATAAGAATAGAAGCGTTTTTTGAGTTTTTAACCCTTTGCTCCAGTACACACACGTGGTAGGCATTATAAATAATGAAGCTCATGAAGACTAATAAAATCCGAGAGCCCATTCACATCGAAAGCTCATTCTCTAAGATTTATGTAATGTAACAATATATTCGCTCTTAACTGAATTACATCCTCCATTTTTCACTTTCGTACACAGTCTCCTAACGAGTTCTTTGACAAGGATGTGCACTTTCCATGCGACGACGGGAATAGGTTTTAAAATAGATAGCTACTTTTTTTGTCTTGTGTACTAACCTTTGCAACTTGAAGCCAGGTCTTGAAATCTCTCGAGTCATTCATTTTAATATACATTGTATAAACTTGTCCCTGGAACAAAAGGCAGAGTAAATATCAGGAAGATAATAGAATTTTTCTCTCCACTTGTTTGGAAGGCAAAGCATTTGCTAAAAGTGAATATTATGCTGCAGCTGCTCTCTGGTGACACTATCTAATCTCCCAACTGCATATCTTCAGATCTCTCAACTTCCATACAAAACAGCTTTCCAGGGTAAAACATTGTTAACGCTAATTAATTGTTTGTTTAAAAATATCTCTCGATATTTGTCCAAATGTCGAAAGCATGAATGCTCAAGCACAAATAAGAGTTCTCTCGTTATAGGCATGACGCCACCCACCCTAACCACAAACCACAATACTAATTTCCAAATCTGAAATCGAAAGCTAATTTCTTAATCTAAATCAAATTCGGCGTGTAATCGCCTTTCTGATCGATCAAAACAAGATTTCGAGTAGCGGCACAGTCAGCAATTGAGACTGTACCGTTTCAGACAGCAGCAGCGCCCCGCAAGATATTAAAGTAAATTATTGAAGAGCTTACGTCGGAGTCAGGGATGAAATTAGTTTCACAAGGAGATCTGGTGTGATTAAGCACCGTTGCGGAGCTCAGTAGACTCCCAAGCATTTCCTCGTACTTGTCTTCCTTCATGCTGGAATTGCATTATACATAGAGTATTTAAACGTCAACCTTTCATTTCCGATAACTTTCACTCTTCTACCAGAAATTGGTGCGATCGAGACAAACAATTTATTATTTTGTATACAAAGGTTCAGAAGGATTTGGAAATTGGAATCTTGTAGTTTGATGTAAAGATTCATCATGTTTTTTTAAATGAAAAATCTTGAATATTATTTTCACCAATTTAAGGTTTGGCGTAAACATTTCTTCTGACAATTTCCATATTTCCAAATTATGGCTAATTAACTGCGCGAATATGATATTCCATTTAATGACTTATCGACATTCGTACAGTATAAAATTCTGACTAAAAAGATTCAGACGGATTCAAGAATGCCCAACCAAAATATGTTTCAGCAACACTCAAGTAATTCAATTTCCCATTTGGTTCCACTTATTCAAACGGAGGAAATAAATGACAAGTAAAGAACACGGGCCATGAGGGACCGTCTGAGACATGTAGCACACGAATTCAAATAGTTGCAATTGGAGATGAGTTATGATATCCACGAAAACCCGGCGCATACCTGTCAACGTTGGGGAGTCGAATGCCCGGGAGAGTGTTGAAGGATCGTTTTTTGAAGTAAACATCTTGAAAGTAGGCATTCATATTGAGCCCAGAGGCACCGAAGTGATAGGTACGCGAGACGTCCGGAATGACACACTCCCGACCTTTGCGAATGTCAGGAAGTCGCATCCACATGTCCCAGTCCCACATCTAAAATTAGAAACAAACCGACATTAGTCGCACTTTGTGACAACTCTCTTTCTCTCTCTCAGTCTTCCATAAGGAATCCCGTCTAAGCACGCTCAGAGTACAATAGAAATGCCAGCGTCTAATTAGTCAGCCGACATCATTAATCAACTCAGCTCAAAACAAATGCCCCATTTAATAGATAAATCAGATATTCAATAGATTTTGTGTTTTGTAACTGAGCCAAAATGAATTTGCAGCTGCTACACTTCAAAACGGACGGACGGATGAGACTCAAGATCAGAGCGAATTCGCAGTCGTAAGCATTGACATTTGAGTGGGTTTTACTTTTTGTTTAATTTAAACCATAATGTATTTTCGATTACATTAATTCAAGACTGGATTGGAATTTTTAAGTTTTCTTTAAAATATAATGACAAATAATTTTGCCATATTTATTTATTTCCTATATAGGCCATCTAGCTTAAACTCGCTCGTTTTAATGAGAATCGTTTAAAACAACCAGTATGTCCACTCTGACAGACATTGGTAATTTGTATTGGAAACCAATCATATGATTAGATGTAAGTATTGTAGATGACTTCTTACTTTTTTGCATTTAAGTTATCTGGTAGAATTCTTTTTATACATATCGTGAAGAACTTGTGAGTTCTGAGGGAAATACAGCAAAAGTGATTTGACTTTTTTTATACTTAAATGACTGGCCAAATCCCTCTGAACAGCTTCATACATACTAATCTCAAGACGATCAAGTTTGTACATTACGTGCGCTATAATTAAGATTACAACATGTTGAGATTACGCCAGGATAAACAGCTTGACTCGTATCGTTAGGATTTATAGCTTAATTTCAAAACACATTGCCTCATACGTTCAGGCAATTAGCTTACTTTAGTTCCAATTTCCTGAAAAACTCAGTTTCAATTTGTAAACAGAGCATAATCACTCCAAGGAGTAAATATAGGCAGAAACCAGAGCATCAGCCCAGAAGATCCATTAATCTTTTCTATTTATATTATAGTTGGAGCTAGATTGAGTTCACATGTAATTTGTATTTACAGTTTTTACTTGGAACTATAAGTAAAATACAAGTCGTTAAAAAAGAATCCCAAGTGTTCCGTACGGCATATCTGGACTTGGCCAACAATAACAAAAGATCTTAGCGCACTTCCATTAGCCATACGCTTCTTAGAGTCACAGCAGAACTTGTTAATATCCTCTCTAATAATAATTATTCATACTCTTTGACACAGAACAACAGAGTTGGAGTTTCAAAATACTTGTGACATTTTTTGTGGGTCGAGGAATGTTCTACATAATGCACTGTATACATAATACTGTGTACGACTCGTGCATACGAGTTCATTCATTTGTTTTTGATGAGGCCACAATTGAACTTCCATCGAACGGCTCCAGAGTTACAAATTTTAAGCAGAACACTCCGAATCTGAATCAAATTCCAAATGAACTCGCAAATCAGATTATTTCAAAACTTTGTCTGAAGTCTGCCTTGTTCCTTTAAAAAATGTTAAATTGTTTTATAATACAAATTATGCCCCTTATTTGCACGAAGACAGCAGTGTTTCTGGCGAGCGTTCGACTTCTGGCCCATTCGGTTTCGGTTGAGGCTCGATTAAGACGACTACGGTACATTAATCGCAGAATTAGTGGGCCTAACTACCTTCTCAGGCGTTGGCCATCTGGACTCGAGCTCATTCTTGTACAAAGATTTCTTGAGGATCCAGCCCAGACCCGGCATCGTTTCCACTCTATAAAGTAGAGATGGGTCGGCTGAGGTCTGCTCGTAACCCTGGTCATTCCAAGCCGAGATACAGTAGAGGCTCGGGTCTTCGTCCAACAGTCTCACGGTTTGACTAAAATAACTGTAAAAATAAACCCAGAACATTATTCTCAACATTCGGAACTACCTTTATGGTACATTGCATGAATACACCGTTCTCAATTGATATTAGGCATCCAACACGAAAAATCACGTGCCAGGAGAGAAGAGTGCCGGCATCTTTTTACATTTTGGATACGGAAACTCAACATCGAGTCCCAGTTTTACTAGTGTACAGCGTTCTGTTCAACATTGTGTAAAAAATCGTTACAGCGCAAAGGATATCCGATATCCTAATACATTCGCACTAGCGACAAGAATTTTTGGCCTGACTCAAGCCTCGTCAAACACAAAGTTGCAGGCTTTCCCCATGCGCTTCCTTACGAAGTGACCGCTATCTTCTCACGTGTGTTCACATACTGGGACCGCATGTCAAGAGAGACCGGCAGGGTTTACTGCTTACGTGAAAAAATCTGGAGAGACATCCAGGTCCTCCTCTACAATGATAGCATATTTGGCATTAGGGAAAATATTGAAGGTGGCTGTGAGAGAGGCTTTGTAGTGCTGCGTAATTCGAGCGTTTCTTGATCCCAGCGGAGTGTGCTGAATACCACGAAGGTTGAAGAGACGACTCACGGCCATCGGCTCTTCGTAGTAACCGTCGATGAAGACGGTCACCATTGACGGATTGGCTCCTTCGGCCGACAGAAGGGACCGAAGCATTCTATTCCCAAAACAAAGAAATGTTAAGTCAATATTCAGCTAAAGCACAAATTAGTTTAATTATTTCAATCGCAAATGACTTTTATTCTTGATGATGAAATTGTTAGCCATTTCGAGTGTTCTTTACTCATAGTTCTCCATTTCTGCTCCACATTGTAAAGGTACGGCATACTCGTTGTGAGCGGTTCAAAAGTGTATTTTAATAGCGTTATCAAGTAGGGCGGTTTTATTGCTGTTGCGGATACGAAAGAACACTCCTCCAACCACTACTAAATCACGCCATGCATATGCAAATCTGAAATGTGTGTTAGTATTTTACCGGAAAAGATAGTGTGGTCGATTACTGGCAATCACGGCTACTGGCACGTCAAATGTTGTATAATTAAGAATCTAGAGTAGAAAGTAAGACAAAGCGGTGAATTAAATGATTTAGCTTCACGTGCCTCCTACTTCTCCAGCCCATGCCTACATACATAAATAATGGGCAGGACTTACTGCACTAGGCGTTTTGTGAAAAGCGAGCGGGGCTGGATCACGGCAACTGCAGACTGGAAAACAGACGAAAAAAGGCATTACAATTTAAAACAGTAAGGAACCTCAGAGTACGGAAATGGGTAAACAAGGCTCAATTAGAAAACCCACCACTTCCATATCCTTCAACTTTATTACAAAATTCCTGCCGTCTCTCATTCTCTTCCGTTCTCTCCCACCTGCACTGAATCTCTGCACACACAACACAAAAACATAAATCAAGTAATCATCGTAAACATGTCAACCAATTTTTCCTTCTATTCGGCCTCTTCATCGCAGAACATTGCAATACGGAATCTGGAGCGGCTTAGAGGAATAAAGTACACAAGCCCAGCACTTAACCTACAATATACCACAATTAGTTCTGCATTCACCCTGTGCTACACAGCCAACATGTCTTTATGACCTTTGACTGATGACACTGGAAGTGGACATGCTTAATTTACCACAAGGATCGACGGGAAAACTGTATGATTTATGCGCGAAGTGCATCTATCTTTTATTAGCTAGGGCTGACAAAATGCATGCTGACAATAATGTTAGACACAATTACAGTCCAAGATTCCGCATTGAGTTTGGATGAAGAGGCGCAGGACACATGTAAAATGGTTTTTAAATTGAGAAATCTTAATTTTACCTTCGAGGGGCACGAGCGGAATTTGGACAGTGAGTGAGACGGGTGCTCCCCAGGAATGAAATTCCGTACTTTTGCTGTACTCCTCGGCTATGGGCTTGTAGGGCACCTTCGAGTTCAGGTTCAAGTCTCCTTTTCTCGTCACCATTGCCCACATATCACGCCAGCCCAAGTGCTTCGCCTTCTCCGAACCTAGCCGGCCCAGCATTTGACGAGCGTGGGTCTTCATCTGAAACGTACCCTCGTCCTGCAACATATCCAAGATTCAAGCAATTAACACTCCATTAGCTTCGCTTCACATGGACTACGATTTGCCTATCTAGTCCAGGCACCTAGGAATACTTACTCAAATGTGGCAGAAATATTTCAAAATACTTTTTGAAGTGATGATAGCATGCTTGGATAAATCCGATTAAAATCCCATTACGAACTACCTAATCGAAATTCCGTTTTGAAGTATTAATAAAATCATGTTGCAAATACGTTCGTGCACAAAATCATTATGTTTTTCTCGAAAACAATATATGTAGTACCAGATGTACCCCGGGAGCTGCTCAGAGCGAGCTGACAGCTGACCAGCATTTACGTTACAAAGTTTGTCGCTTTCAAAATAGGTTGTTTATTGAGATGGATATGAAAAGTGGGATTAGGCATTCTTCAGCAATTCCTGGCCAGCTCCCTAAGTGCATGTCTGCCTGTATAATATGAAGTGGAAGTGGAAACTGGAGTACCTGATCTTAAGTGCATACCTACAAAACTAACAAGCATATACTTGTAATGCCGAGTCGTCAAGTTAAAAGTTAATTAAGTTTAATTACCATATGATTGGCAATTTGGAGGGAATGCCGTGCTAATTTTCCATTTGGAAGACCCACGTCTTCGCTCTTCCTCCATATTTCCACTATTATAGTTAACTAAACGAGTCTAGTAATTATAAGAAAGCTCAGAAAATACTTCAACTTCAGCTCCCAGGAAAAGTTGGAAAGAGAAACAGAGCTGGGAAAAGTTTTAGCAACCCAAAAAGACGGTTGAGAAAATGATGTAAAAATAAAAACATATTTTTGGAATAAAATTCCTTCCGTTTCCCTCTCTCGCCTCGCCCTAATCTCACGGTTGAGAAAACAAAAGAAGTACTAAATTTTTATGAGGCAGAGCTTCAAAAAAACGTAAAAAAATACTTTCCAAAAAGAAAGTATCCAGAGAGACAGAGGGAAAACAAATGGTGTTTTTATTGTAACATCAGTTATCCAGACCTCGACTATCAGTAATGTTCAGGAAAAAACTCTATTATGGAAATGTGATCGTCATGTCATGGGTGATAAAAAATTATTAACCTTTTCTTCCCTCTTGTATTTCTTGGCAAATCTCCCAACTGTGACTCTTGTGCGGAGACCCAAAACAAAGTCCATGCGTGAGAGTGAGTGTAAGTAACCTGAGTCGGCCGACTCTGTGCATATTTAACCTGACAGTTGAATGAAGTCCTTAAAATTCCTCTACTCCTTCTTTTTATGAATATCAAAATCTCGAGAGATAATCTCAGCCTTCAGCCATCAGGCGGATCAGATAGGCCTATTTTCAAAAATACCAACCAAATCACTCAAGCCCGAATGATTGACTGTAATGAAACGCTTTCTGGGCCAGGCCCATTGTTGAGCACATCAGGGAAACTGTAGAAAAGTCTTCACCCTGACGCCCTACAGGAAATTAGGCATTGTCTCTCTTCTTTCTTCAAATCTGATCCGAGTCCAATGGGACAATTATAACCTCGGCACCAGAAATTAGTTCGAGGAATTGTTTGACTTGCTCACAATAGAATCAGAAACCGTGCTGAACGAAAGAGGAGAGGAACAGAGGAGTCGTGAGGCGAAATTACACTTGAATGTTACATGTAAAACTAAGCCAAAATATGTTTTCATAATGGCAGAGTTTGAACAAAAATAATACAGTCGACAGGCAGACGTTCGTGGAATTACAGGGTGTGGGAGGAAGACTTGAGTATTAGCTCCGCACGACATACAATACAAGTATTATAAATTCTGTACTAATGCACCGGGAATTTTATGCCTTTAATTAAATTGTTGTGGAATGTAAACATTTCTAATAATTATGGCCCAGTTTTAATTTTTTTTTTCTAGTATTAATTTTGTAGAAACAAAATAAAAAATTGATTGCTGGCGACATTCTAGAAAAATATTGTCATTTGTATAGTGGGAAAATGTAATGTGACCGTTCTGGACGCATTGCTTTCCTGAGCTGTCACTGGGATGCTTTATTGTAAATTACATAAAGTGGAATGGTGATATGGAATTCTTAAAATCTTAAACCGAATGATACGTTAATGGCCTTCTAACTCGTCACATTATCGGTAGACATGGTGGGTGTGTTATTTATAGCATACGAATGCAAGTATCCGTGAAATATCGTTGGAGTAAAATGAATGGCTATTCGTTAGACGTGTGTCTTTGGGTGCCTTAATATCAATATTTTTAATCTAATACAAAAATCTGATCTTCTACATTAAACCGAAAGGTAAAGTATCACACGCTTTCTTTTCTTTTTACATCTTTATGGTTTTCAATTCTCAAGCGATATTTATAAAAGCAAAAAGCCCAAAGTCCCCCATTCTTGAATGAAGCTGGCCACAACTCACCTTAATAGCAAAAATAATGATGCGTCCACTGGCAATCATATTGAGGAATAGGACCATGGCCTCATCCTCGTGCGGCGAGTATGTGTCGAAGATCCGCTGAGCCATTACGCTCCCAGTGGCCTGATTGAGAACGAGGACATGGATTCCACGGTTCTTTCCTGCCTCATTGTCTTCCAAAATCTAGTCAAGAGCCGAAAGAGGAAACAAAGAGACATTAGCATGGGAACAAGATGGACACCGGGACACGGGTTCGGCTCCACTGCTTTCCTTTGGATATGACTCATGAATCAACTCCATTCCCCACACCAGCCAGCCAAGCCGCACGTGTCTCCGTTCCACTCGAGGAGTTGTGCAATGATGTAAGCTCTAAAGTATTGTGCTAGTCTGAAGATCAGGACTCACAACGTTCTTCACGCCGTTTTCATTCATCCTATTCCCTTCAGTTAGTTTTTTACGCTCTAATCATATATTAACGGCGGACAAGGTTAGACTTTTACAGATTCTCTTGGAAGAGCCTAACCTAACCTGACTCGGCGTTGGATTAGAAAAAAACTCTGGATGAAACATGAAATAGTTTGGTAATTGTTTATCAACGGTCACCAGTTTGGCGAACTTCCTTCGTTCCAGTTTTACATCATACAAAATTGGCATAAATGGCAATTCCGTTATATATTACAGGTATAGGGAATAACAAGAACATTCACATTCACCTCAATTTGAAAACCCTTAGAGCCAGTGAATGGCTTCTGCCAATTAAGTAGGATTGGAGAAGTTTTGCCAGTACACTTTTTGCCAACTTAACCGATCGCTCGCGGTCAGACCAGAAGGAATGAAAACGCAGAGAACAACAGAGACACGTCCTGATGATGAGACTAGGAGGAGAGTCTCCTGCCCAACCTACCGTAGCACCATCAACATTCACCGTCACGCCTGATTGACTCGACCATACTTGGACCGTGAGTGTCCGCACAACCACTTCCTCCCTCCGTCCGGGCTTTGGGGTCGGAGACTGGCTACTCCGCTCCGAATGCCCTCCGCTCACTGAAATCAGAGACAAACACGCATCAGCATCCGAATCATTTGTGACAAAGAATCGAGAAATGAGACAGTTCTTAGGAATAGTGCCGCAATGCATATTCTCAACATGGAAAGACACGGAAAGTTTCAAGGTAACGTAATATGCTTCAGTTGTTGTAGACTCTTATTCATTATGAGTGAATTATATAGGTACTCTCAATTAATGAATTAATCATAAGAATCATATTAAAGAATGTCCAATTCCAATTCGATTCTTCATTCTTAGGAATTTGGACCAGATTCCAAGCTGGGAATTAATATGACTACTTATTTTCTTGCCACCAAAAATGGTCCCAACTGCGAACGGGACAGTATAATTTGTCACATGTCACGACTGCTCATGGATTGGAGGTAATTAAGTTACACAAAGAGGTCGAGTTGTCCATTACCCAACCCATACCTTGTCCCAGTTCTGCTGTTCTCACTTGCGGTGAGCTGCATGAGAGACACAGGCTACATAGTAGGTACTTCCACAGTTAGTACACAGTGCAAGTGCAGATCAGAGTGAGACTCGTAAAAGCAATGAATAATGAAACTCGTCGCCCACAGTGAAGGAGAAAAAGAAAAATTGGATTAGGAAATGACGAAAGAGTCCATGGGAAGAAGATGAAGGCCCATCTACAACCCAGCTGGCATTGCGTATCACATAATATCCTGTCGAGATTTGGGCTTTTCCTTGGCAGAGGAATACCAAAGTCTTCCAATTCCAATGAATATATTGAGCCAATCCATAGATTTAGCATTAAAAAAATCCTTTGAGGTGTCTCTACGCTCAGGCTTTCTTGACTCACTCAGGGAAATGCGGACTGAGTGGCAACCCTAGGTCTTGCTCAGCATGGGTTTAAGATTTATTGGCCACAAACCACAAAGTGCATACTAGCTTGAGAGCGTGTGCTGAACCAAAAGAATATTAACGTAACGTTACAAAAATATTAGAAATAGCCATTGCATGAGGTTTGACAGAAGTGAAAATGCTCGGGATTTATACAAAAGCAAGATACAAAATAAATACTCGGCAAATGTTTTAAGCATGAAAATAAGCGTTCAGACGTTTCTAAAAGGCTTAGGATAATTTAATGGGAGAAGAAAACCGAGTATTATTCGTAATGCAAAATAGGACATTCTACCCCGACCCCCGATGTATTATCGGCTAACCCGAAGCTGCGGATTAGAGCGGCTGAATAACTGTAGTTCTCTGATTTACATTAACCTAACAAAGGGCATCCTTTAGATCGTACGTATGCTGTATGAAATGTTCGCAAGTTGGAAGCTATACTATTTAGTTATAGCCCAGTCACTCTGAACGATTCGTTATTAGTTTTTGATTTATTGGAGTTTTAAGACGTACGTACTTAAGAAAAGTAAATAGATTTGAAAGAATTTGCGTTGGAAGATCAAAAGATCTGGATTCTAAATAATGTCCTCTCAAGTATTACTTATCCTACGCTATCCTAAAATAAGGCTTTCTGCACTCGCTCGAATGAGTGCGAATCACTTTCCACTTCCACATATTGTAGCCATACAGCTACAGATATCTAACCATACAGGATTACGAGCGCATAAACTAACAACTCTCCAAAATTCCTGCATGCCCTGGACACCGTAAGCTGGTTTTAGAAAATTCATTCCCAAGCGAATTCCAGTGCGTATTCGATTACTCAAGTCAGCTTTTAAAACCTACGCATATACTCCATAGTACCAAAAGTCATAGAGTAAGCAAAAACATGATTCAGTGAGAAGACCCAGCAAACACTGCGGTCGTTGTGCTTGTAAACTCTGATACAGTTGTTTTGTAGCTGAACTCAATTTTTAATCAAAATGAGAGAGCATACAAGTTAATTAAGTTTAATTAACACCATTGTGTCAAGCTGGCCTCCTCGTTTCCTAAAGTCTCATCTTGTCCAAAGCCCAATCCCTTACATTCCTAATTAAACAGAATCCCTTGTTGCCATGACATCGATTAACGATACGCAACACAATGCTACACATTTATTTGAGTAAGGGAGAGAGAGGAAGAGACGGATCTCATCAGGAAAATTGCACTGTCATTTTAACTCGCGTCATTCTGCGTTCTTCTATTGATTTGTGTGAGACCAGAAGGGTCTTGTCTTACAGGATGCCGCTGTCGTCTGTCAGGCTGTCCGCTCGTATACCATGTAAAAGTATTTTCAAGGAAAAGTGTTTCTTAGGATTTTATTTTGACAACATGAAATCAGGCTGACGAATGAACAAGCGTCAAACTCGTAATTTCTTAGAAAAAAGATGAAAAGACAAAGGATTATATGTAGAATTAAGAAACTGATGACAGTCCTGAGTGTATCTAAATTTGTCCAGAAACTCAGGCTGCCCTTGTGGAGATGATCATGAACAGCCGTAGTCAGGCACATACTTTCCTGTTCACTCTTTCGTTATCTCTCCCTTCCTGGCTGAGCTTGGGCCCCGCCGCGTCTTTCGCTGACGACGGGTAAAAAAGAAGAGCCAACTCACCCTAACGCAATTAGAAATGCAAATCGGTATTTACACAACTGATTTGGGAGTCCTAAATTAGAGGTTTAATGAACTTACGTCCACTGAGGGAAGCGGGCGAGGGGAGCAGTTGGGAGTACTGAGCTTCCAATTGTTCCTGTTGCGACTTGAGTCGACGGCCTGTTTCCATTATGAAGACCACGTTGAGGCCAATCGTGAGCAGCAGCACCATCAGAACCACACCCTAAGGACCAAAAAATATATTGTCAACTACATCAGAACATCTACGGCTGCACATGGAGCTGGTAGACCGACAATTCATAGTGCCCGATTTATAAATGCCAAAATTCATTGTCGACGTACTCCATACTCGAGTCGTGCGTCGTGACGGTTACTGTAACCAATTCAATGGAGACATTCATAGATCACGGAGCTCCAAAACCCTTCTGATAATTCTCATTTAATCAACATATGGAGGCAACATGTTCTAATATACGACAAATGGGAATTATTTCTTCATCGTTTATCCCAAGTGTATTCTCCAGCCCTTTATTGCTGGCAAGGAAGAGAAAGTGAAATTCTACACAACGTTTCACAACTCGTAAGACCATACCAGCAGGAAATAATAGAGATTCCTGGTTCAGTAGTGATTTTCGTGTACATCAAGTTGGATGGCAACTACTACGACACGTACACACGTGCTCCATGTTAGTCTTCTGGGTATGAGTTTGTCTTTGGGTGTAGTCGGGGTCGTAAATTGTACGGATTAAATTATCACGGACGTCAATTATGAGGTTGACTGATTAAAGTGTCATCAACAACAACGCCTGGGATCGGAGGCCGATTCTCCGATACAATCGTACATAACTACATGTAATACATGATCCGATCAGACTACAACTAGTGTGTTATTTCTGAGCGTGCTAACGGGAGGAGTCGATGCACCGAAACTCATTCCGTCCAAAATCAAATGTATTTATGAAATCCAACCCTCGTCTCAGCTCAGCTCCGCCAGGCCAGAGAGCAGTGCAGAAATAAGCTTTTGATTTCTGACTCCACAAAGGAGAGAACTGTATCTATCAACTACGTGCAGCTTGGGCTCAATGTAGCAGAGCACGTGCTTCACCAAGGCACAAAATGCACTGTCACTGTCAACAACGAGGTTCAGGAGGAATGTTCGGCATTATTGTTTGGAATTCATTGCGTACGAGCGGATCTTGTACGCAAGAAGTAGAATGATGCCTAATTTTAACTGTCAGCCTGATGATTCTATGGAGACAACATTCATGCATTTTGAATTTAAAACCGCAAAGAGAACCAAAAAAAAATTCTTGTCAGCAAATGATGGTTCATATTCATATTTCAAGCCAACAGGCATAACCTAAACTAAGCCTGGTATAGCCATAACACTAAGGGTGACCGGTTAGATTGACAGAAACTCAAAATTTTGAGTTCAAGCATGGTACATAGAAAATACCTTATTGTTGCAGTTATTCTTTACAAAGTTCTCTTCAGCTATTACTAATTAGTCAAACACATTCTTCTCAAAATAGCCGGATGAACTAACTTTAACTTAACCCAAGTATTTATGAGCCGATTTACCCACCAACCACTCTGGCCCAAATTAAGTAATTTGGCTCACGGCCCCAGAGAAGCCTAGGAATTAAATATATCAGTATTTTATTAGCGCTTTGAAGGTATTGTCTAACACATTAGTGGAATTAACCATAGATATCAGAATTGAAGTACCGACCACAAATACTAGACGACATGACGAGAAACAGCCGCACAAACTAATCTAAAGTTTCTAGTTAGTTACACACTACAATCATGCCGTTTTTAAATATTTGAATAACTTACTGTGAAACAATTGATCAGAGCTCGATTTCTGAACTGGAATTCAAACAGTACTATAAATTCAAATTCCAAATTCACCATATCTTCGTAAGGTAAATTCGATGTCCAATCGAGCATAATCTGGGTTTCAACTTCAACTGCCTTTTTTTGTTATTTAGCGCAGAAATTGGTATTTCGAAGCGGGCAGAATCTGTATTTTACAAAATTCCAGCGTGCATAGTAAATATTTTTGAGGGGCAAAGTATATTTAAGCCAAATACAAATCATGAAATATATTAACCAATGCAGTAGCAAGAACTCATTTTGATGTCCAATATTGTGGAGGTGAAACCAATATGCCTCCACTTGAAGACGCCCATTGGAGCAGCTACAAGGAATGGGTAAGTATAATATGGTTCCCCCAAAGTCAACTGCGTAAGATGCACAGAAAATAGAAAACTAACATAAAAAGGGACGAGGAGACTCTCGTTTCATTTCCTTGTATGGAATCCTATTTCTGGGAGTAAAATCAAAACTAGTTTGATTGAAATTGAGGATTAGTTATTTAATAGGCTTCGAACTCCGGAGTGAGAGGAAGCATATGCAGCAGTAGTAGGAGAGAGAAAGCGGAGCCGTGCTGTTGCAGTTGAGCAGAAGCATAGGGAATTGTAAGGCGGCCGGAACAACAACGTCTTTGGGATTCGGATAATATTTCTTCTTCCTCTGTCACTCTGTCCTCAAGATCCTACCTCAGACTAATCTCTAAGTCTCAACTTGGGCTCGTCACACCAGAAGGGACTTATGAGATCTTCCTCCATGGCCCAGCGACTGTCAGAATCCATATGTTACCTGCAGCCGTCATGCCCATGCCCATGTACGGAGTATAAAGTACCAACAGCGTCTCGCTACACTATAAATAGCCTAATGTTTGCAATTTAACTTCCATCAAGCAATTTCGAATATAAAAATAATTATTTTAAAATTAGGCTGCACATTTACAAAACAGGTGCGTACTTACAGCGTGATTGTATTTTATTTATCATCTGGATTTTCGAACGAAACTCGGTCAAGGACTTAACGTATATCAAATACATTTGATTCGATATTTTAAACGGTATAGACTTACTTCCAACTTTACAAAAAAGTCAAATCCCATTTAAAACGATTGTAATGAATTTTATATGCTCAAACAAAAGCCTGTTGAATGAATTTAAAAATGTCCACTTTTGGCATATATGTTCTTCAAATGACCACGCCTCATATGCTACGGTTGTGGTCCCAACTGCCGAAGGCAGATTTCTGTTCATTTTTGTATGGAATTGAATTTGACTTTCAGAAGGCTCTCTCCAAAGTCTTCCTCTCTACAAACAAACAGTTTCTGATTTCTTGTTTGAAACGAGATACTTTCACTCTCTCAAGAAGACGTCATTTTCCCAACCCCAATCCATCATCAAACCAGAACTACGGGATTCTCAAGATTTACTCTTTGCTCTCGTGGTCCTCCGCTCGGATCCAGCTTTCTGGCCCTCCAATTCCTTTTTAGTTTCATTCAAAATTTAAAATTGATATTGACTTTGAGTTCCTGACACAAGCTCTACCGTAACGCCCGCTCCATTGCTGACATTTCCTTATTTAAAAATAAGCTTGGAGACGCCTGAAAATATGTCTCAAAACTGTCCCGTGACTCCTATTTGCACTCGAATGTCTTATAAGCAAAATCATATTAGTTCCGTCATCCGTCAGCCAAAAGAAAATGAAGATTCGCCAATGCATCAATATGAGTCTTCGTTATACTTACATGTTGAGCGCGTCATGAGAGGTGAAGCGATGGATGTTCCATTCAGATAGCCAGGCCGAGTTTCAGAATCCATCAAAATCTGATATGAGATCGATTGAACGCACAATTTTATACAGATGAAGATAATTTTATATATGGAAAAAAAATCGGCGACGTCATAGGAAAAACAAAAAAACACTGATGCATTAATCTTACCCTTACCATATATGAGCGTGCATATTGTAGTAGCCGCATAAATCTAGGTATTATTTAACAAAAGGCCCTACTGAAACTGCACTCCTAGGGACAGTAGGCAGTACAGCTTATGAGACAAATACGATTTGTGCAGTTGGGAAAGTTAACAGTGATACCCAATTTTGAATTGACGTAGGATTATGTAAACATCATCTGAATGCAATTCGCTCATTTAAATTATGCAGAGTCGAGAGTCTCATCTCGTATGCTCAAGTGTTCTCTCCCATTATGAATCTGTAAAACTCCGTCTTTCCATCCCTGTACTTTTCGTAATTCCTGCCGCATTTAGAGAAAAATATTGCTGAGCATAGACCAGATGTTTCCCGACAGTCTCCTAAGTTAAACCGACATTTGAGCATGTAAACTGGGTAGAAGACGAGTCATAAAGCATGTTAATCAGAAATGATATTATAATCTGTCAGTTAAGCCCGTAGTCAAAGTCCATAAAGGAGTCTCTCCCAAACCGTAACATAAATATTTCTGCACATGGTTCTAATTCCGAGCTGTTAGTCTTACTTGAAAAATGACAAGGACAGGTCCTGACTTTGACTCTTACTAACTTGTATCTCTGTGGAATGGTGCGGCGGGTGTGCTGGTGTGTGTGCACCTCATCTTCTCGCAAGACGACGAGCAGATGTGGCATTTTAATTGCTTTTTCTTCATTTTAGGCTCCAGAAGCTTCACGCATCAAGTATTTATATAAACCCAACATTTCGGGTGAACCCAATACTGGGAACGGAGTCCCTTACCTCATCAGGAGTAATAATTCCTCTTCCCCTTCATTTTATTTTCTGAACGCCTAAATCCATCCCTTAACTTATTTAGTACCGTCCTCTGCTTCAGGGTATTAGGCCTGCCTGGAGGTACTTCAAAAAACTCTCTCCAGCAATTTGAAGATTAAGTAGGGAACTTTGTGAGTACGTAATACGTATGAGAGATGGGAAAGTGGTGCTCCGACCGTATCCGGTTCACAATCCGAAATCTCAGTTTCGACAATAAGGGCCAATACGTTCCTGTTATTTGCCAAACCATTCGTGGAATGCAACTGGGTGTAAATAGCGGAATATGAAGCTCTACGAACGCTTGAAACTACGGAAGCGTTATCAAAGCAGTACTACACATCGAATATATTATCTATTATTACGCGTGGGAAAGACAACTAAAAGTAAATAACATACGATTGTGTTTAAAAGTCGACGTTAGAGTACGACTATGTAGTCGGTAAGACTGTACGCAAGTAGTGGATTCAACCTTTCACCAAGTCATTCACACTAACCCCTTACTTAAGCATACCAACCTTATCCAAACTTCAGACACACCTTTGAAAACCCAAAAGCATGTTTCACAAACCGAGCTTCTCACACTCAGGCAAGGCTGAGTCCTCTCCGAAAACCCGCAAATGTAGCCTAACTTTTAGAATGTGTCTGCAGTGTATTTAAGTTTCAAGTCGCCCTACACACAGTTACATGTTACATGTTTTATGTCACAACTCACAACACACCATACCGCACATAACTTTACATGAAATAAACTTATATACCCTTCAATCCCAAAGTTTCAAGTCCCAATATCTACGCGAATTACAGGCGAATACAGGAATAGGCGAGAGCCGGGTCCGGTCCGAGCAGAGGGGAAAGTGGAGGAAGGGATGTCATAGTCATAGCTTCAGACATCACTCTCTCACTCTCCTCTGTCAGTTTAAGCGGCTTACTTACGAGAGTGCTTAAACTAAAGCCCGGCGCTCAACAAGCAAAAGAAATAAAATAAAAAACCCATCATCTTCTCAACTTTCAAAGACAAATACCAATAAGGCCTTGTAATGAGATGAGAAGCTCGGCCTATAACCTCTCCACACTCCCAGCACTCCTTTCACTCCAAACTCTGCTTGAGCCTCGGTTTCAGTATTGACTGGAGTCCTCAAACAACTCGAGCTGCTTCTCCACGTTGCCTCAAACTTACAACGTCAACCCGAATTAAAATTCATAACGTCACACCTCACTCGACTTCTCGATTAAAAAAAATAAAAAATGGAAAAAGTCATAAACCCCTACCCAATTCCGGAACGGGGAATCAAATCATGGTTCTAAAAAATATATACTCGGACATAAAACCAGTTCTACGGCAAACAGTAGCTGCCCAAAAATACATCGTTTTGTACAGAAAGCTAAATAGAAACGCTTCTCATGCCAGAAATACAAAACAACGTCATTTTTAGCTTACTTAAATACTCAAAGAACAACTAGCTTACACTAGCCTAATTATTTTATAACTTACTTGTAATTTACGTGCTTATACTACATAGTAAGCAGCTTTTTGTGTTACAAAATTACCATTTCGAATCTTCTGCCGTTTGTTTACCATCAACTTGCAATAGCCTGTAATGTCTATATACTGGCTGGTATAAGAATTGAGAATTTTGTTTTGTTTTAAGCAGGGGAGAATGGCGATTTATACATTGCTGTATAGTAAAATTAAAAATTAAGGAACGGAATTCTATTCTAAATTAATTTTAAATTAAATCAAGAATTTTGAAAAATCACATTTTCGTTTTGTACTTAATCAAAAACGAATACAACAGGAACCGTGTTTCACAGACAACTTGCTACCAGTACTACAATGCTTTGCATTTGCATTGCTGTAACGACAGCCTGCCTCTACTCCTTTGTAAACTATAAAATCTGCTCTCCTTTGTCCCAACACCCCGACTAAGCCAGACTGATATTTTGTGTCTATATTCCGTGAGCTATCATTCGTCGTCAAAATAAAACTGGAGAAAGAAATAAGGAGCTTACTAACCTGAATAACTTTTTTACAGTACCGTCGACGCGTATTGAGTGACCGTGCAAAGTAGAACCGTCGATGGGGAACAAAGAGAGTGGGTTGGAAGACGGCACTCGGACTGGGTTCCATTCCGGGATTTTTGGGACCCTTTATGGTCTCAGTCCAGATTATAGATGTACATTGTCTTCCAAAACAAAATCTCTATTGTAGCACCACCACTCGCCCACTGTCAGTGAAGGTTTGGCTATTGGAGTCCGTCGCCGGTCCACAATCACCATTCTGCAAAGTCCACCAGTCCCACAACCTCAGGAGAGCTTTAAGATCCATCCATCTTCATCTCGGAGGCTGCAGGAGTAGTTCAACGTCTTCTTCAACCCGCCTAGAATAAAACATAAGCCTTTTATCAGACGAGAGAAAATATATAAAAAAAAAAACAAGGAAAATAACAGGGAGTGAAAAAAAAATTCATGCTTTTCCATTAAAAAGTTGAAAATCGGAAATCAATAGTACGGAGGAGCGTCTGATGAGTTCCATGTCACCCTGGCCCATGGCCTGGCTCCCTTGTCAGGCGAACTATAATGAAGCCCGTGTGTATGACGGGAAATAAGACTGTCGGCTCTCGCCCTGTCTCTTTAGTCTCTCAACTTGTCATCGAATAACAAATCAATACCTTTCCATGTCAACTCAGCCAGCTTCAGAGAATCTGCTGGAGTTAAGACTACAGCAGGCTCAACTAAACGTAACAGTCACAGTAACAGTACGGAAAGACGTTGAAGCGAGGAGAAAGAAAAATCCTGACGACGGCCGTGTCCGACCCCACGGCTATATCCCTTGAACACAAACCATACGGTATACAGACAGACTCCAACATGCTAGTAAATAAATATGAAACAGCTAGAGACTTCAAAGAGAAGCATGTGCGTGTGCATTATGAATATTTTTTTTAATGATTTTGTTTTTATTATTTAAAGTATTTACTTATTTGAGGACGAGGAGAGTCGGACGCGTTATGTTTATGCATGTACCAACAGCTGACTCATTTTAGGGGACGTATTTTGTAAATTTTTTGAGTAGGACAGGAATTTGAAAAATGTATATAACAGTAAATCACAGGCGTCACATATATATATTTTTAACGTTACGGAGGGACAGACATGATGATGCACAAGCCCCTTCTGGACTATTCCGAGTTTTGAACATGAACATATTGTATCTCAAACGAGAAAACCTTTCTCCCGTCACGGAGAACTTTGAACATTATCTCAAGGAGAGAAAGGGAGGAAAACTTGGCACACACCTGGCACGACGAGAAAAGGCATTAACACCCTACACCGTCCACACAGCGGGCTTACCCCTTCCACGCATTGGAAATGGCTTCAGAACTCTCAAACTAATCCAATTCAAAAACAAAGCTTAAGTCCCTTTTAATCATCATCAAAATCAAGTTAATAGGCGGAAATGGGACATTTGGACATGAACCTTTCGCTACACAGATTACAGAAGTACCTAATATACTATCCTCAGTTCTCAAGGTAATAAGGTCATGATTTGGGTAGATTTTTTAGACATCATGGAACGGATTATAGAACTACAATGCTATTAAGTAACCGTACAATTTACCGTACAATTATTGGCGCTGAAAAGCGGAATAGCAGATAATAGAAATGCTGCTACTTTCTCCCTAATGTGAACGAATGGGCAAATTGGTTTGAGCGGTTCTGTATATCAATTTAATTTAAGTAACACGTATACACTATCTCATTACTTCAGTGGGAAAAGCCAGAATTTACTCGATATTTTTGACTGGACGTTTTCCCAATTTGCAACTCTACACGTATTTGACGAAGTTGTGTACTTCGATCCAAGTAGTGACAAGGGGGTATATTCAAGATTTATGTCTCAACTCAACCCACTGTTTTTCGAGTTACACGAACAACTGAATTTGGACACGAAGGCCGCCGGGAGTCGTGTGTCGTCAGTGAAGCTCTTCTCTGCATACTCCTCGGAGATGTCCCTCAAAATCGAATATCGAATCTTCCATTTCAGTTTGTCATGTCAGGCCGTATGGTCTCCTCCGTGCACTGGTGCTCCTTCCGTGGTGAGACTCTGTGCTGGCGTGAGCGAGGACTACCTTGAGTAGTGCATTATACAGCTCTTAAAAAGATTATAGGCTAGTCGACGCTCAGGACTGGTGAAGGAAGAGAAGGCCTGGTCTCTCAATTGATGTCAAATGTCAAGAGACTCTCGCTAGAAAATAGACACTTTCCTCTGTCTCTTCAAATTATATAAGAACATGCTTCCGGCAGTTGTGACCCAGAAGAACAGCATTATGCCTACTCCAACTGCCCATACACTCTGGAGCAGGCCTTTCTTCAGCTCAAGACAATCGATAGAGTTCAGATCGAAGCACATGACATTCAAATCTAGCATCTTTAGCTTTTTGTACGATACATGAAGAAATATTCGTACAAAGACACAAAATCGTATTAGGTAGGTACTAACGTTTACATTTTTTAAAATAAGAAATTCTATTGAACAATAGCATGGAATATTGCCTTATTTCGAATATGTCGCTTTAAAATTTTATACTGGTGATAGATTTTGTGCTAAATTAGCATGTGGAAAAAGGCGAGTGATGTGGTTTTTAACACGCCGTAACGGACGGACGGTCGGACTCTTTTCATAATGCCCTTCCGGCCTACAAGAAGAGATAGGGAACAACGTGGGTAGTTCAAGTCTTTCTCGCAGAGGAGGACAATCATTTTCTCAAAAACAAGTCAGAGCCACTCGAGACATGTATTTCTAAAAAAAAAAAAAAACTTAAAAGCGTAAGCCATTATTAACTTGGAGCTCATCCCTCTTCATGTACGTACTTTCTTGGTAGAGCCAGAGTGGGCTGTTGTGGGTTAGGTTCTGTTCTGAGCCTTTTTCCCCACTGCTTGCTGGAATCGACAGGGCTAGTAAGGAGTAACTAGCTCCACAAACCTAGACTACACAAATTCCAATCTATCAAACTAGCCTATTCAGAACATTCCAAGAAGGAGGAAAAACTTGGATTTTTCTTTTTACAAACTATTCTATTCCCACTTTCTCACTTTTTCAATGCCCCGTTTTTTTCTTGCTTGCCTTCGCATTCCTTTAGAATATCCGGGCTACTTTCTTCGCTTTACTTTCTCTACCGCTGAACGGAGAGAGGCTTTCTCTTTCATATTTAGAACCGTAACACCTCCTTCATAATGTCTGTTTCTTCTCTTTTCTCTTTCAATTTACGGAGTTTCCTTCCTTTCAAAAAGGAGACGAACAGACGTTGCTACGAGTTCAAGATTATAGAGATTTCTGGCAAGTCAGGCCAGGGCTTTCCTTTCATTCCGACTTTCCAGCATGGAGCATGCCACCGCAGCTCTCGTCTCTTTTTTTTGAATTTCCACTCACATACCTCACTTTCTCTTCCAATTCCACTTCCGGTCTTCAATCAAAAACTGTCTTTAGGCTTTCCGGCCTGCACAGAATAAATTAGTATGGGGCTATCAAATGATTCCCATTCAAAAGTGTGAATAGAGGGATAATATGAACGAAATGAAGAGAAAATAGAATCTCCGTTAAGTAGCACCACAGACTCATCATACTTACTTACCCCGTTTTCCATAACTTTGTGCTTTGTGATCCTATACCTGGTTTAAAACTGGGTTAACTTAGGTTGACACTAGGGATTAATGTCCAATTGACGGTTTCTGGTCGCGGTTCTGATTTAATTCAAATCAATTGAATTCGAGTTTTTTAAAAGAAAATTCAAAAAGTAATTTATTTGTTCAAATGTTTGCGAATGCGAAAGTTACTCTTTAGCATTATGCGGGCGAATCTAATCAATCAATGGAGATGGTAACTTGGGAGACAAGTTGGGAAAGGCTTTTTGTGCAAATATTCTGCTTATCTTTGTGGCAATATTCTTTCAATCTTGCGTATATCCTAAGTTCGAGCACCTTTGTAACATACGTTTAAATAATCCTAAGAAGAGAATTATTAGCAAATGGAGAAATTCAACCGCATGATTCACAAAACCTTCAGAATTCTTCACAGCTGGAGAGCATTATTTTCACAACTACTCGTTCAACCTTTTAGACCAGTATAACTAGTATAAGCACATCCGTGCTCGTCTCTCCGTAGAGAAATGTCGTTAAATGTGGTATAATGCCCTAAATTCCAATTTATTTTATTGTGCGGACAGGTATTTCTATTTAATTCAAATTAGTCCGGTACATAAAATCCCTGCCACAGGCGCGTTCCAAATTCCAAATGGAAAAAACAATTGTTATAAGGGTTTTCCTGTGGTCGGACGCGGGTCGCATAGGAGGTCCTACTCCAGACTCGACTCCAGAGACAATGGGAAGGAAACAAAGCGAAAAAGCCAGAAGAGTCGAGAGTCTCAGACTGGAATTTGATAAGCCGTGGCTAGAATCTACTCAAGAGCATCCTCATCATTATCACAGCGTCTCCAACGTGTGAGATGCCATATACAGGGTGTTCCAATTTGAAACACGGTGGGTCAATATTAAGGTCAATCTTGTACACAGCTCCGAACTCATCGCACATAATGGCCGAATCTGTATAGATGAGACACTCGGAGCGATTCGCCTCTAAACCTTTAATACTTAATCGATTTTTTTAAATACTCGGCTGGTAGTCAGTAAAATCGTTTCGTTTCTGTTAATAGCAGCGGCCACCCCGTTAAGTGAAAAGGATAGCTGACCGCTTTACTTTAACCTCAGCCTATATATTAATACCACTAGTAGTGAGAGACGCGGAGCAAAGGCTTGAGACACCCTGTACACAGAAGCCACAAGGACCATCACCACATCCCAGCCCACACTCCCACATTACCATGGAACAAGAAGACATAAAAGGGGAAGAGATTCACACTTGATTAGTTTTATTAGCACTATAAAAACATTCCTTTTTTGCCTCAAACAAGACTCTTGAGAAGAAGAGACACTTGGTTTTCGGAAGACACAAACACTCAAATAGACGAGACAATGGCCTTTGACCATTTCATTCAATTCTGCTCAACAGGAAGAAACTAAATTTGAGAAGCTCAACACTCTCACAATCCGAGTCCTAAGGAGTGTCCTCGTCGTCGGCTATTGAATTAAACAAAATCCAAATTGTTTATCGAGATAATACAAGAAACAGGCACGTACTTACTCTTGTATACATATACTTGTACAAAAGAGGAATATACTTTGTATGTTACAGTTTATTATATACGTGTTCAAGTTAGATATAATAGTATCTGGATTGTTCATATATTTCATTGGGTATTCTATCGTTATATAAGCGTTTGTAAAACCAGTGAATTCTGGCATATATTTAATTAAAAGAGACTAATAATCAAATTAGTACATGTTCATTTTAAACCATCATGTAAAACTGAAAGTAGGTAATAAAAACAGCACACACTGTCTGTAACCTACACACATACGTTGTTGATTCTGAACGAGCTACAGAGATCACTAGGAAACTATCTACTTACTCCTTTTAATACCATACGACTATATTTCCGGCTTTGCTCAACTGATTTATAACTGTATACGTATAAATACAACACTTCTTCACAGAGACGACGGAGGGAAAACACACTCGCATTTTATTTAGTACTCATTCCACTTTTACCGTAAAGTCGGGATTTACGGAAAGTGGCGCCTGGCAGATTGTGAATACTCTCATATGCTACTTACAGAACATCCGAAGTACTTATGCATTGTTCTATGAAATACTAAACAACCTGCGTAAGACAGCTCGATAAGACACTAGAAGTATCCAGTGGACTTGAGCCGTAATGAAAGTGATTTATCTGTACATTGAACGTGTAGATTTATTTATGGATATGCATAACCTGTCTAAGTTGCAAAGTGGCTGTATTTTCAATTAATCTCTTGTTGGATAAACAACGTACGTGGCTAATATCGTGTAAAGTCGAGTTTGTGAAGGAAGACGACATAGTTACAATGCAAATCGGTTTATTTATAAATACATTTATTAAGTGACAATGTTTTTAGATTTCTCTTAGCAAATTCAACCCTTCAAATTCTGGAATTTCACAAGTGTTAAACACCCGGTGGTGTAGGTACAGAGTTTTTGCATGCAACATGCAATCCCTGAGCACACAGAATAGACAACCATCCATGTGGATTACAATCCTTTAGCAGACAGCATTATTGTTTCAACGGTGATAAATATTTTTTTTACAAACTGTGTTAGGTCCGCCCAGGCTATTTTAGCTATCTTGATTTCACACCTACAAATCAGCAAGCCATGCTCAGTCACGTGTGATGTAAACTTTAAATTTTTGAAGCAATACAATTACTCGTAGCGCGATGATTTTCATTTCCCCAAAAGAATAAGACTCTTCTGATCTAAAATGGTATTAATACACCACATCATTTCTAAGCGACCTTTTAGTTTCGAAAATCTACGTCGAGCACTCCATCCATCACACATTGTACTCCTTTAATTAAGTTTTTTTTTCAATAAGTGTAAACAGTGCCTGAGTAAACAAGGCAGTGGCTCCTTCCATTAAGCAGATGTGGTCTGGCGTGTCAAGTGATCAGGTACAGAAGAGCAGGCAGAGGGATTGAACTTGACTTGCGGTTGTGGAAGAATAAAGAGTTCTAAGCTGGGGGCTTGAGGCTGGGAGCTTACGGATAAAAGAATTTCCTTCTCAAAATCAAAATCCGTCCCAACACTTGAGGTTACATGCGAAATTCCTTTTTGTCAACTCCTCCGGTCTGGATTTTTCCACACGCCAAAAAAGCCCAACTTCATCTCTGACCCCAGACCGTAAACCCGTCCTAGTAAGTCAATGCTTGCTGACTGGCAAACTGAATAAATTCCTTCCAATACTATTTCCTACAGCTGTTCTGTTCGGCAGAGCAAGACGATAGATGAAACGTGATATTACTACTTATTCCCAATTTTCAACGCTATTTTTTGCAGCCTCACACCGTAGCATTATTGACATTACGGATACGAAAATTATGGGGTATAGGCTCCTAATTCTTGAATTTTGAATTCAGAGACGCTCAACTTAAACCCACAACCTGTGCGCTGTTTGGACTCAACAATAAACAACAAAAATGTTTGGCATACATTGCAGATTGAACTACTTACGTAAACCTCCTTATCCATTCCCATAGTTAAATCCTGCACTAAGTACTAGACTGCACTGAATTATGTAATAAAAAATGCAAAACGAGAAAGACAGGTGAGAAGAATATGGAAAATTGCAATTTAAACCTGTTGGCATTCAAGACATCATGAAATGCATTTTTTTTAAACTACAAAGCAATTTATTTGCAATAGGAAAAACGGCCGTGTTGAAAGGCTTTTATCCAAACGATATACTTGTTTGAAACATTAAAAACACCTCTGAATCTGAAATTACGGACCAGGACAAGGAGGTGGATAGTACCTACCTACTATGTATAACAAAATGCAAAACCTGTAGCTGAAACCTGAGACCATTGAACATAGTAAGTTCTTTTTTTTTGCCAACAAACTAGACTATCGGTTGTGAGAAAACCCCTACACATGCTTTTTGGTCGTGAAACATGCTAATAAAATAGTGAACAGTAATAATTACGTGCTAACAGGTCCGGAACAACATTTTAAATACACATACAGGAGAGATACTAGATACGAGCCAGCGCCAGCGGAGCAGGTTTTTTATTAGTCCCACCCAGCACCCATGCAAATATATAAGTACATTACCTACGTATGTACAAAGTGATTCATAACTAAGGGACATGGTTAATATTAACTACCTACCTATAACAAGTACTGCTTAGATTAGGTTAGCTGATTCCGTTCAACTCAAGCGCAAAGCGCATCGAAACTTAACATAACCGCTCCATCTGAACTCTGACATGTATAAGCGAGACAATTGTGTTGATGGAATGACCGGATACTATTTCTATGAAACACCTTGTAATACGTTATGCTCTGTAATCTGCAATCTCCTACCTTGACACACACCAGGGCTCATAAATACTAGAGTACTCATCGCGATAAAGGAGAGAAAGGAAATTGTTCAAATACATGAACAGAAAAAAATAAACTCATCTTGGCTTATTTGGCTAGTCTGCCCAAACGAATCGATTTCCAACAGTTTTACCAACCTGCTCACGTTCGGATCCGAGGCTTTGTATTCAGATATTTTATAATGGTACCAAAGTAGCAGTACATCATGCCATGAAGTGATAAGGTTGTAAACAAAGGAATTCAAATGAATGAGTTAAAATACTGTTAGGCATTCCACATACCTACATTACATAAATCCTCAGCAAGGAAGGAATTACGGAAACAATGACCTGAACTTAATTCCAAATTAACTCACAGCTGCTTTAATCTTGAGAAAATGGGAATATCATTGACATAATTTACTAGTTTACAACTGGGTCAGGAAATGACGAGAATAACAAACTGATTAACTGATGTCATTACCGATTAAATACCACGAGTTAGTCGTCGAGCGCCAACAAGTTCACCACAATAATATGGAACCAGAACCATAATGTCTAAGCTTTAAGCTTCATATCTTTTTGATTTTAAATCAGGCTTCATTATGGAATATTTCCAAATACAGACAATATGGTTGACTTAATAAATCGTGGACTTCTGACTCAGTGAATAAACCAAAGTGTTGGAAAATGAATTCAATACGGTTTTATGCTAATTATGAAAGGTCCTTAATGCTAGAAAGAGTAATTCGAGGGTTTAATAGTTCATTATGACAATAAACTTAAGCTCTGCAAAAAAACATTGACTCAGACTCAGCATACCTGCCTTGACAGTGACATTAAGACTCTGACAATTAGTTTGCACGGAATATAAACCCTGACAAACTAATAGGCATACATTTGTTCCCCTTGACACTCGACATTAGTTCACAGAGGAGTGCTAATGCCTCGAACACACACCACATCTGTTTAGGTTCCTCCTTCCATATGGATTTAATCTCGCTTGTCAAAACGACAATGCTTTCCATGTACAGGGCATTTCGCATTCCTATGTACGCAAGTAGCTGTTAAAGTTAGTCGGTCTTTTCAGTTCAGGCTCAGGTGTATTTCAATTGGGGGATCTGCGTGAACGCGATTGCCGTGAGTGCGAACGAAATTTCCCGTGAGTGCGAATCCGAGGACGCGATGTTGCCGGACTGGGTCCAAACTGGCAAC
>JAQFXY010000234.1:0-41951 GCA_034693865.1 Ceratophysella sigillata
GTTTACTTGTTCGGTAACATGTAGTTCCTCCCTCTATACTAGGCGAACAAAGTGAAGGCTAGGTAATTACCTCTATGTATTGGAGGGAATTTTCACAATTCTGGGTTTAGGAGAAATTTTTGAGAAGTTAGGCTTGAATATTACAACCAAATCTGGGATGCAGTACTCTGGCTAATAGGTTTAGCTCTTGAATTACTACGACCTTTTCAAGCCGTCTAATACGAGAATCCATATAATTGAACGAGACAGGCGCTTTCACTCTATATCCTACACTATAATAGAGTTAAATGGCTGAGTTTTTTCCACCGAATCTAATCTGTTTATTTCTGATAAGCATATTACAGCAGGATAGGGATGAAAATGTAGGGAACTGATAGATTACAAGACGAAAACTGATTTCTAATCCTGATCAGGTATTATGGGGTTATATGCATATGCAAGCTCGCTGTATAGCTCAAAATATTCACAGAGAAGCCGCGGATCTGGCTCATGTGTCTAGGGAAGTTACCGGCTCGGCTAGCCTCTGGCTCCCAAATTCGGAATAGTCAGTCCGACTGTAGAAGTAATGAACATGGATCTTGGAAAGTTCTTATAGTAAGTAGCCAACCATGAAACAAACTGTTCATCCGATTCCCAACAAATTAACGTGTAACGATAGCAAAGAGGTAATCAAAGGCAGTAGTTCCACCAAGTCTGCAAAAGCCCCGGCTAATAAGGCTCAATTTATTTATTTAATATTACTATAACCAAATCTGATTGAATCTATGGTTAGTACGTGATAAGCATGTTTATTAAGTGAAAATTGAAAATGAATCTTATAATTCTGCAATGTGGGCTTTTTTGAAATTACGGCCCAACAAACTACATACAGACAACACGAAGAGCGAGTAATTATAGTTTATTATGCCTATGTAGAATTGGCGCCTAGAATACTGCTACTGCTGATTTTGACTTCAAACATTATATCGTAATATTTTCACTCAAGATATTGCATAATGTTTGGCAATAATTTCGAACTTTTGTACCAATTTGGTATTCTATGCTCAAAAGTAGTTTATTTACTTGCCTAGCGTTGATATTTACGTGTTTTTGGTCTATCTCAGTCTCAGTACTAATCCAATACTGCTGATATGATTTATACTCCGTCCTATCCACTGACACTTCCCCATGTCTTGCTTCCGACTAAAATTCATATATCCAGCATGTTTTAATAGGCAAAATTTACATACAAGGACTTTACAGTCGAAGTTTTGGTGCATATTTACATACAGCATATCCTACACTTGCAGCCCCTGTAGCCTAGCTTGCAGTTATAGCTAGCTAGACGCCTGTTGTAGTTTTGCTAACATTTTAGTGCCATTTTCTTGATAGAAAATAATAATAGCCCCGACTACGACAGCGTGAAAAGTATTTATTGGAGCCTGACTCAGACTGCCATTAAAATCGTGGAAACTCATCTTCCATTAAAATTGTGTATTCTTGAGATATGGAAAACATGTCAAATCCCTTGCACAAAATCACCTTAATCAAGGGAACTCTAGCTAGGATCATATGCTAGAAACTCTGTAATGGGCTCACGGAAGACCGGCTGCTGTCGTTCTCCCAAACTTCCCAACACCTCCAGCCATACACTTACTTTCTCTTCTGCGGTCTGCTTCCGGATTGGAACCCGCTCTAGCCCATTTGCTCTCCTACATACATCCACTTCCAATGCTAAGCCATGATGATGATCCGATTTTAGTCATCCTTCCCACCCGGCTCAACTGTCGTCTCAATCCTATTTCTCACGCATCATAACCGAGATTGCCTTCTCATGAACTCTTTAGTGCAGATACACTTTCACTTTAGGGCTATCTATCGAGTTTCCTCTGGCCTTTTTATTTTATTTGTTGTAAAATAATAAAATCAAAACCACTATACTGTCCCTAAACGTGTGCCAATTTTTAGCTAATTTTTTTATAAACGTTACAAAAACAAAATGCATAAATAAGTGAAAGCCCGGTTTCTCTGTATTCGGGGTAATATTCAAAACAGAATAAATGCTCCGTCTGCAAATGTCAATGACTCTGAAGGACGTACGCAAATTTAATGTAAAGACTGTCCATGTGAAAATACTCCCTTAAAGTATTTCCCTGAAAAGTTTCCCTAGAAAAGTTTCCCTTGTGATCTTTGACCTCATACTCTAAATCGTGGTCAAGCTACATTTAGTTAAGCTTTAGGCTTTCGGTCAAGCTAGGCTATAAGTGAATCGCGTCATTAGATCAAAATTCCAATAGAATAAAATTGGGCTTATTATTAAAGTGCCAGGAAATAAATCCAATTTTGCCTTATATTTAATTTAATTTTTGCCTAGCTCTCTTTCTGCCTTCTTTTAAAGCAAAACAGACCGGAAACAAAAGCAAATTGCCTAATATTATAATATTATGTCTTATCTGTGTTATGATATCAGGGATACACTATTCCTGTAGAAATTAGATATACGTAATAGCTTATGAAAAATTGCTTACCTTATAATAAAATGATATATAAATAAATTCAATTTATATTTCATATTATATATAAAATTAATATGGTGTTTTTAGGCAGACTAGTGTTTAATATCTGGCGTTTTAAATCATTGGTACAATTGGGTTAGGCTTGCCAAAAGTATTTTAATCGGCTAAACTTATTCGCGAGGAATTTTTCCCAGGGGAAGTATTTGGAGGGAATTCTTGTCATTTTTATTGAAGGACCGGCAGTAGTGGTACTTCTGAGCTCAGGTACATAGCATAAAAAATCATGAATCATTTTATTATTTGGACTGAGCCAAGGTATTAATAAAAGGGCGTCCCGTCTCTCCCTCAGTCCCACTTCAACTCTCCAACTCTCTAAAGCCAAAGATTATGCATATAACTTGCTACTTTATGTTTTGGAGAAAATGTAACAAGAAAAATGAATACTTTCTTCCGTTCTCGTTGTAAATTTTTATTCCATGCACTCTCCTTCCACTCCGGCCTCTTTGGTTGAGGGAAGTGTGCAGGGAGCTGGTGAAAGTTTTATAGGATTCTCTCCCAAGGGCTTCCGTTTCTTCCTTCCAGTTCATCCAGAGTTGTGGAGCGACAGGGCATTGTCTGCCTCTCGTTTCAGACCTCCGATTCCAGCTCTTAGACCACATTAGGAGTATTAAGTATGTGCCCATGCGTCTCCTCTGCCCCGCTCCACCTGTCACAACTCCTCACTAGGCTCCGAGCTTAATTCCAGCAAATGTGTTCCGACTCAGGCCCATGGAGAATGCATTCCGATCCGGGAATTGGCAGAATTGCAAATGAAGGAATCCCATTTCAACCGCCTGAGAGGAATGTGGAAGTGGGAATTGGCGAGTTGAGGAACTTAATCACCTTATTGGACAGGAGAAAACATTTATTTCAATTCTAGTTCCCAAGTTTCCGGGGGAAATACTGCGGGGCTCACAGCGAGTAGACCAGGTTGCGAGAAGAACTCAGAGTCTCCAACGCAATCGTAGCACACAGCTCAGTTGGCGATTGGTTGGACATGACTTGGACAATTGTAATCACCCGTGTTAGCCACAAATTAAACGCCGTGAACTGTTGGTTCGTATCACGAATATGCCATGTGCACCTCGACTGGGCCTTTGGATGAACTGAGCGCCGAGTACACCATATATGTGTTTATGAAATATGAATCCACCGCAACGCACAATAAGGTCAAATTATAATTTTTATTCAAATTGACCAACTCGCCAAATGCACTGACTAGAGGAGCGAATGGTGGAGTTCGGAGTTTGTAAAATCAAGGAGCTCTGATCATGTGGTAAAGCCCTGGCCTGTTCACTCTGAGCATCACTAGATTCCATTCTATAGTTTGAAATATCGGAATCTGTTTTAGTACGCACTTACAATTTCACTAATGTTCATTTGGTGAAAGGTTTAGTCTCACTTGGGAAACAAAAATATCCCATTATTTCCATGAACAGCCACGTGTGTTGGACACCTCCGACTACTTGCATTCAAACTCAAAGGACATGCTTGGTGAAAACTATTTCCTTCGCTCATTTATCCTAAAACTCCAATAAATTTCATTTCCCCAAAATAAGGCCGCATTTGTGGAGGAATGTAGTGAGAGGGAGATGAATGCGCTCATTTTTATCTCCCTTGCATGCATAGCTGCACACGGCTGTACTCAAGTTTCCCAACTCCACGAATAAATTAAGCTGGAATTCAATACGCTCACGATTCATTTATTGAAATGCTATTATATTCAAACTCAATATTAAAAGAGAGGAATATTTTCAAATATTCCTCACGCTAAGACTCTTACGTCCCACCAAAACTGGTAAGGAAGGCAAGGCCTGAATATAACTATCCGCTGAGCGATTTTAGAAGCACATCATTCATGCACTGGAGCCGAATGGGAGGCTAGAGCGAGATAGAAGGCTCTGGCAAGGGCTAGATGCTCAAAAATGGGAAAATGAAGTTCTAGACATGAAAGTTGAGGGAGGCGGCATGTGGCTGAGTCTATGTAGGCGGTGGTGTATGAGAGGCTAGGAAGATTAGGATGGAATGCCCCATTCCCATAAGACTAATCTTATGGGATAATTTAGGCACTAGTGCATAAAACGAGCCTGATGTGGTAATATTGAATTACGGTGAAAGTCTTCACACATGAAAGATATGAAGAATTCATGCTGGGCTTTATATCGGGCTGCTTACAACTTTTCAACTCAGAGTATCATTATACGTACATACATACGTAGATACACTACCGACTACCGTACCATGCATGCAGTGTACACCACAGCTCTTTGTGGAATATGGATACCTGCCCTACTTACGCGCTTACCATTTTCAGCCTCGTCCTCCATTGGCTTCCACCACTACTTGGGCTAGAATTGCAAATTCAAACCTTCAGTAGGTTACAGTGCTACAGTCTGTCGTGTCTGGCACTGTACTAGACTGTCAAAGAATTAATTCAAGAGGTGTACCCCAATTGCTCGTTGTTTGAATTCTCCGTTTGAGAGAATAACTCTATTTGCTTGTTTGACAAGCAGCATTTCTTGAAGAAGGTCAAGCGGCAGTAGGTAGGATTAGTCACTGGTTGAAATTCAGAGTTGCATGGGCAGAAGTCTAATATAAACGCAAATGCAAAGGCTTAAGCAGTCGTGTTTATAGAGGACCTAGGAATCAATGCCAAGCACTGATATGTTTAGCTGAGCTAGTTACAACTTGTTTTTGCTACCTACGTAAATTAAGTACCATAGAGAAACGGAATAATTTAAAGTTTGTTGTGGCTTCGTTGCTCGTGAGAATAACAGGAATGTGGTAGTACAAAGTTGTTATTTGAGTTGTTATTTGTTTTAAACTTATCTCACGCTTTTTCTCCGCTTCGCTAACTTCAAATTAAATGCAACCAATCGGGAGCTGAATAAAAGCTTCAGACAGATAGACAAAATGCATGCATGCATATACAGCACAGAGTCTTTAGGATTGGTATACTGATTCCCGCATTGAATTTTGATTAATTTGCAAAAGCGACAAAATTGGCAAACCGTATTTTGTTGTCCGTTTAAGAAATATGGCAAAAAATGCGGTAATTTTCCAAATAAACTCTAAATCAATTTCTAAATACATTATTGACCCCAAAAACCAGCAGTTCTCCTCAGCCTCAAACTGTTCCTGTATTCAGAAAAGGATAAAAGGCTGAAAGTAGGCAGTAAAAGGCGGTGAAGGTCTCTAAGGCAGAAGCGTACATACATTGGTTTTGAGGCCCATTGGGTGCGTGGACTGTGAAAAATAAATAAAGCCTGGCATACCTTCACACTAACTAGACGTCTGAGCTCCAAAGTCTGTTGCGTACGTCCATGTCCAGATCCAGAGCCCACCGTCTCGCCTCATCTCTTCTCTTTCCAGTTCTGCGCAATGTTTCTTATAGATTTGCTCTCTTTTCCCTACGACCAATTTTCTTTCTTCTCTTCAGCACGGAGAAAAGTCAAGTTCGGTCGGAATGCTGGACTGCTGGACCTTTCCTTTGTGTACAGAAGAGTCCTGAGTGACTCTCCCACTACGGGCTTGTATGCAGTTATGTGCCTTGCTTGCTTGTCACGAGCTGGGCTACGCATCCGGCTCTACTGTATTGCTAGTCGGCTCAGACCTCTCCCTCTTGTTTGAATTCACTGCCCACTGCCCATAGGCAAACTTTATAAGGGCCTACGCAGGCTGAATTGAACAGTTCACCAAACAGATACCTATTCAGAGAATCTAATGTACAGCTATGCTCAAGAATACCAAGTCCAGTACAAGAACTGAAATAGAGAAAGGAACTTTTCAAGCATTTCTACATCTCGATCCGTACATTTGCCAAAGACGTACAGAGCTGCTCGCAGAGAACTGAGCAATGGCTTTGCTGGAATTTTAATCAAATTCTCGATGGAAATATGTGAATTTCAATGTGCCGTTGTGACGTCAATTTTACACCGTAATTTGAGCTCCGTTATTGTAAATTAGGTTATATTATATTAAGTTAGGTTAGTTTATATTAGGTTCGTCAGGTTAGGTTAGGTGGATCAAATGCCAAAACGGAGTAAACGTAACGGGGCTCAATTAGCGTGTGTGATGTACGATACATGCTTGGGAAATTGGCTGGGAGCATCCCTGTGCCATACATCCATGCTGGCGGCTGGGGCGGAGGGCAGTAGTACAGACATTTATATGTCCTGACACGTAGTAAGCTGCTGGGCGAACAATTTGATTGAGACTAGAGCTTGAGCCATTTGGCTCAGGTCGAGTTCGTGCTGGAATTAAAACATCTGCCTTCTGTCTCTGTAGGTGTTCGGTGAGTCATTGAACGAGAGTCGAGATCCTGACCGTGGACCATTGGACAGATACACCGGAAGGTTCTTCCTCAAGCATCTGTTTCTCGAACAGGCTTTTGACAATCTCCAAGATGCGGGGTTTAAGTAAGTTTATTGTCCTTTTACTCATTTTAGCCCAGCCTAATGCACTGCCAAGGCCGAGAGACAAAGAGACTTGGGCTTTGGCAATGGAGAAAGTCAACTAAAGCCCTCACCTGAACTCAGCTCCCGTCCACGGCCGCCTCAGACAATCCACGACAATTCATAGCCGCATAGTTCATAGCGGAATAATTCATAGTCCTAACATGTATTGGTAATACATAATTTAAAATCTAAACAGTCAAAACATGAAATTCCAATAAAATTCCTCTAAAAGATTTTTAAAAAAAGCGAAAAATAATCCTTTAGAATACCTACTTTTCCGGCAATGATTATTGTGTAATTTTGTAAGCCATGCAATTATAAATATTCATATCAGCCATTAATAAGAAATTATATGTATCACTCTTTTAGGTCTTTACCAACTTGTTTTCCCTATCAATTTTCCCTAAAATACCATTTTTGAGGTTATTGTATGAATTGTGACACTATAAACTATCCCGCTATGGAATTTGGCCGACTATGAAACTGTGGCCGTTCTGAAATTTGGCCGACTATGAAACTGTGGCCGTTCTGAATTGTGGGGCAATGAATTATAGTCCTATGAAGTGTGCCGCTATGAATTGTGGGGATACGGGCTGAGACGGGCACTTTTGGAGGGAAGAGAGCCCGAATGGAGGCAGAGGAAGCAGAGGCTGAGAGCGGGAAAGGAAATCCGGATTACTTTACCTTTTCTTTTCCCGAATCCGACGGCTGGGCTTGGAGGCGGATTAGGCACTCCGCCTCGCCTTCCCAAAAGTCCAAATGGATTCTGCTGAATGAAAAAAAGATCTAATGGAATGGGCTTGAGTATTTTCTCAAACGAGGGCTTTCGAGTGATACTCCTCATGTTTATTTTTCTTTATTGGTCATTATGCCGTCTGTTGAGCTCCAACAGCTCCACACTCGTAGTTAGCACAGATTTTGGAGCTTAGAATAACAAGGTCTGCCAGGCTCTTGAAATTAAACTTGGAGGCTTCTTGGAATTTGGCTCGTGTAAATAAACAGAAGGGAAGCGGAGGCTCCAATCTGGAGTTCAAAATATTCATTAGGTGGCAAAAGGAAGATTGGGAAAGCTGGGGCTCAGATTGAATGAAAAGTCGTCACGGAGCATTAAGTGAGGCTTTGGCCCAAAAAGTTTGTCACACCCAAGTCTCTCTGTCTCTTGAGATAAAGCATAAAGAAGGTCTTTAGATAAATAAGATTAAAACTCAGTGTTCAAACCTGGTCATGGGACGACGATGACAAAGTTCCCAGCGAAAATAGACCACCGAAAAAGGACCGATTTTGCACTTTAACCTTAAATTGGGTTCAGGTTGAGTTCAGGTTAGGCTAAACTACTAGAAGCCGTGTCATTTGATGGAATTTCTACAAATAAATTAAAGTTAGGCATTCCGTAACTATTTTACTAGGCCAATTTTAGCCAAGGGAAGCTTTTACAGGGTGACTTTGTCGTAGAATGCTGGGCTGGCCTGAGCCGCCTTAACTAAGGCCCATGCAGGTCCAATGTCAATAGACCTGCTTATTTAATAAAAGGTTCGAAAGGCTCAAAGCCTAGTCTGACTGCCAGATCCACACTCTCATGGGTAAACTCTTTATAACCCTTTGAGGCTCGAGATGAAAAGTCAAATGCCTTTTCTATTAATTCCTTCAGTAAATACTTTATCGTTTTCTCGGAAGCTTAAAGTCTTGGCCTCTTAGCCCATTCAGAGACTTCTCAAAGAGCTAGGCTCGGAGTGAAGCGGGCGGAATGCGGAGCAAGTCCGGGACAGAGCTCAGCTACTCAGCTCTAATGTGTAGTCACATTGGGAAATCAGTCATGCCAGCTTGGGTTTATTCAATATATGCTAATGAGAAGTGCTGAGAGACAAAGTGGAGGGTGTAAACTCTCTTATAAGTACTTTTCATGCATGTAATGGCTCCGTTTAGTACGTGAGACTTTCACCCACTTTCTCCCATGGAGTCTTCACTCAGCCAAATAAGCTCTCCACAGTCATTCCTCAGGCAATGGAGCTTATTACGACTTAAGTGCTACCAACACACAAATCAGTACCCAAGCACTGAGTCTGGAATAGAAACCTTGGACAATTGGTAGAATTTCATAAGCACAAATATACATGCGCTGCAGAATTATTGAGCCTATACGTTAGGATGATGTTTAAGCTCAATAATTCATTTCTGCCTCAGTTTCTATGACAAACGCTATCTTTCACCGTTGCATACCAAACTTCAAAACCAGATAGACGGGTAAACATGGTTAATCATTGAGCAGTTTATACTCTGGAATTATGCCCAGAAGAAAGCTGTTTCTGCCAGGGCCGGATCCTGATTCAATGACGGTGCCCGAGAGAGCCGGCACATTAGTGCCTTGGCTTACACTAATAGTTTTATATAGGACTAATATTAATACGCCATTATTAATTTGTACAGATGTGTAGCCTCTTGTGGATCAGGGACTTCCGGCGGTTCGATCGAGTTGAAGCCAGGTGTGGATCCGGAGGAGTCCCGTTGGAACCATTACAACGAGTTCGTTTTCATGCGAGAGTAAGTCATTAACACGACACATATACGTTCGTCAACTCACAAGACTTTTGCCACATCTTGGTGTTCCCCCAGTTTTGCGCTACTTTAATGTTCAGGCTATGCATATGTATACGAACAGTGCAGCATAAATTCATTACTTATAAATTAGGAAATTCTTCATGCTTAATAATATTACAGCCTGTCCTGGTGCAAAATAATAGTTTTCATTAAATTAGTATTATTTCAACACAGTTGTAAGCTGGAAAGATGTTGAGCGTAGAGCGGCCTTGTTTGCAGTTACGTTAGAGTTGCAGATCCAAAATTCCTGGTCAAAGGAATAATCATAGTTGAAATGCATGCAGGTGAGCAAACTGAAACCAGAAATGGCTGGCACAAACTCTAATCAGTAACAAGCCCACTGTACAAGGAGTTTTAAAGTAAATATGAAATATTCGATTATCGACTACAATGAATTAAGTGAGTCCTCAATCGTTCTGGGCGATTCGACTGCCTATTGACTGCCAAGTAATGTACACACAAATTACAGTACTTGCTTTGCCAATTCTCATGCTTCAGTGATTTATCTTTGTCACTGCTTTTTGAGCGACTAATTACTAATTAACCCATTTTCAATATCTAAATTTCAATATGCTATTTTCATTTAATATTTGGTTTGCTACCCTAAGTTGAACATTGGACCTTTACTATGAATTAAGTAAAAGCATTGGAAAGGAACGCATCAATCACTTGACCGCGCGTTGCTCCTATGATCCGTGCACGAGACAAATACCATATGGGATTGCAATTAAAATGTTCTTATCAATATTCATTTCCTGAAAATAGGAAGCGGAAATGAATGGGAGGCATACCAAGCAAAGACGTTGGAGGATGATACATGTTTTTCTTTCTGAATCTAGACGTCAAAATTAAGCTGGGATGAACCAAAAGAGTCTATTGAATGGGAGAAAGGATAATAATTGAAATTCCGTGGCTCCAGGCGTATCTGTGTTGGAATGGAAGTCTTAAGTGAATGAATCAAGAATATTGACATACGTTACACGTTAGGTACTAGGAGATGACTCTCACGATTATTTACAAATTCAAAATTCAGATCTTTGCCAGAGAGACGACTGAGATGTGAGACCTGAGCCCTTGGAAATGAGAAACAACGAACTGAACATCTTATTAATATTTGAGTAGACCTGTCAATATTTACGTCGAATATTAATCTTGCATCTCAGTCGTGTCAGAGCATATTCATTTCAAATGTCAGCTTTCCTCTTCGGAATGCCTCCAGTAATTACAGTGTACGAGGTGCTAATGTTAATCATAGTTTATAATAATTCGAGTCATACAGTTCTCACATTGTACTAGCCTTAAGAGTTCAATTTTCCCTACCGAGGAACCTATTTCCTGCGCCTGTGTAGAAAATGCTCATGAAGTCCAGCTGGGAGTTCTTACATAAGCTAATGTGCAATACTTCCCATGCTATTGAGTTGAGTTTCATCCAATTACTGTGCGGGCACTGAATTCCCAGCCGCACTACGACTCCATGCAGTCCCACAGGCGCAGGAAATAGAGGTTCAACGGTATGCAAAATGGAGGCTTAAGTTGGTCGATGGTGAAGGGATGTGCATCATTGTGTCTATCTCCTGTAGTTTAATTACTTCAAAGCTTAATTTGTGAAAATCGAAAACTCTGTGAATGCCAAGTTGGTTGCTCTACAATGTACTCCGTACTCTGCATGAGAGATTTGAATGAGACCAGACATGTGATGAAGTATAATGGATTCTAAGCTACAATTTCCTAATTGTAAAAGTCTACAGACTTGCTGCTCTGTAATGAATGGGAACTTACCTTTTGTCTTCTATTAATATCGTATTAATATTGTATTCCGACTCCCGAGTCTCTACTTTCTCTGTTGTATGATGTACGTATGTAATATACTACATAATGTATTGTGTGTGTGTGCTACTAATTAGGATCTCATCTACTTTCCCCCTTGGACGACCCACCTGAAAAAAAGTGCGTGCAGGATATTGATTGCTAATGTTCCAGTTTGGATCTGCTGAATTTACGCGTGCTAGAACTAGGCTACTATGTAATTATGTAACTACTGTCAGTTGTACTATCGAATAGAGTCTTTAGGTACGGGCCGTGTCTCCCAGGAAAGGCATGCTGAAAAGTGAACAGGTCTCTTACTCAGAATCTATGATGCAAATCTCGAATACTTATTATTCATATAATACATAGTGTAGAGGGAGGTGTCATTAGTTAAGTTACTTTAATGTAGACATTGAATATAATAAATCCATACTATAGATGTAATCAGTCAAAGCAAAAAAAAAAATTAAACAAAAATATTTAAAAATAATGTAGGTCGATTCGGGGCGTTTTATTTTACCATTAATCCAAACTATCGGTAGAATCCTAGCATTCGAAATTCGAAGTCATATACCATAACAATGCAAAGGTAAGTTCTTGTTCATTATTAGTACGATTGAATTGAAACAGAACAAATGGGTTATCTTGTTTTGTTGATTTGAAAACACTGGTTGGTCAACATGTGAACAACATGGAGCAAAACTTGGGTTAGTGGGATTCGGCTATTAGCGGGATACGGGATAACTGGTTTAATCGGCTACGGCCAATGTTTTATGCTCATAACGCATCTGTTATTGCAGTGTACTAATATGTACATTAGGGAAATATACGTGAATAGGTCAACGGGCAACAAGTAATTATTATTTGTTTATTGTTTATCTTTGAAACATGCAATGGTGCGATGTGGTTTACAACTAAAATGAACTGTAACTTTTAGACACAGAAAACAAAGAATTTTTCAGTTTTTATCATTTTGCCCCGCAAATTTTTAATTGGGAATTCGGATTTATGGGCCAACATTTTAGTATACCAGCTCCTCCCCTTCATTCGATTATTAAATAAATAAAGCCCTGAATAGAAATATGCAGTAGCTATCGACGGACTTGATGCGAGATAGGAATTTCACGGAAATGGTGTCCCAAAATTCCGTTATACTATTATTAATATTTTTAACCGTAATATTTGGCATGAAATCAGATCCTGGAATACAAAGAGCTTTATCATTTTATGGTGTTTGCGTGTTTTCCATTCTGCTATCCTGTCTTCCTTCAGGAGATATTTCGTAAGCTTCGGATTGGTTCTGCCGATTTCTACTTGTAAAATTAATTCCACGATTTGCGTCAGTGACGACGACAACTGTTTAACAAGAGAGAGTGGGATAACCAAGCGTTGGTTTAAAAACGTACCAATGTGTCGTATTCAAATAGTAAATGTAACCTTTAGCGAAATCCAAAACTCACACTATCTTCATCTGTGCCTATAACGAGCTTATTTATTTTGTGATCTTTGTAGTTATGGCGTTTTTTAAACCTGAGGTTTTAATTTTTTTTAATTGATTGTTCTAAATTGAGTATTTGCTATTTCCTGGTTCAAATTCAACTTTAAACATATTTCCATTCAAGTTGTAACCACTTCCGTTATTAGTTATTACTCAGAACGGCGTAAAATTAAGTTTGGAAGTCAGAAGATTTAGAAATCCGAGGGTTGAATTCATTTCGCCATTGAGGCTTTCGCCGCTTTGAACGGTAGGGGAACAGCCGAAGATGGCAGGTAAGCTATAATCTATAAAAACTAGGAGTTGGGAAGTGACAAGGAAAACAAGGGAATGACAGGTTTAGGCCAGGAACCTCATGCGACCAAAGCGGTGCCTGATTGAGTTGAACCAAGATTGGCGTTGAGGCTGATAGGCTGAAACCACTGAAGCTGGTTGAACGTGGCTTGAATCAAGAGATGCGGCTGATAATGTGACAAAGACACGAAGCGGAGTGATTTCATTATCTGATAAGTTGAACAGCTAGTCTTTATTATTAACCACCAAATTATACTAGACGAGCTAAACACTTAATTGCGGAATACTGAGCCCAACAACTGAGCCAGCCTGTTTAGACCTAAATGCGGACTGATGAATGAATAGCCTATGTGCGTTGACTAATTAGGTTAGCCTCGTGAGAGGAAACGGAACCAAATTATGCTAATACTTACAGGTACTCAGAATCACGGTTATCCTAAACGAGATACAGAGGAATTAGACACGTCGAGTCTCCATAAGTCTGTATACAAGTTACACTATAGTAGTCTCTCACCGTGCTTATTTGTCAATACTTTGAGTATTTCTACATACAACTAACATTAGATTATTTATAATAAATCTCATATATAAACACTGAGTTTCTAGCAAATCAAAATCAAAAGCACTTCCACTCCTCGCCAACTAATTAGTAAAAGCTGTTCTTGCTCCCATTAAATGCTTTGTATGTACCACGCGCTAAATACTATTCGTAATATGTAATATAAGCATTAGAAGCGATTAATTTCCTTTTGTACAAAACAAGGTTGGAGGTATGGGAACGAGTTAATCCTAAGTAAGCCTTAAGTTGCTATGTAATTCAACCATGGAAGGGTTTCAAGAGAAACACCGCGACGCACCGCGACGCAACACCAAAAAATCCCAATACTTCCTTATGTATGAAATATTATTTTGACGTACAGCACCAAGGTAAATAACATTGGTTTGGCAAACCCAACCCAACTCAAATTAAGCGAATTGTAATTCCGCTTTGGTTTTAAGTGGCGCGGTCCCCAACGGCTAATTCTACTGTACAAGTTAGTATATTGGTATATATTTGTACGTACTTCTAGTCATGCTTATGCGGGGTTATCTACGAATGCGCTATAAATGTCTACTCTTATTGTACAGCGTATTAATTGTTCTGAGTATTAAACAAAAATAGTGTTAGACTTGGCAGCAATCGGACTTCGTTGTCGCACGTCAAGTCCTGGTGTCCAGAAGGGAGGCGGCCCATTTTCCTTGTACCGCCGTTGGTACTCTAGGCTTCGGTCCAGCTTTCGTTGCTGGTAAATAAAAGAACAATGGTTCGAATTAGTTTGTGGGAGACGTGGGATATAAAATGATTCCCTTTCACCAGCCGAGTTTTCGGCTTCAGGCGTAACGCGTATACGCAATATGAAAATGTGAAATGCTTTCTCGCAGCTAGCTCCCAACGTGTTAATTTATATGTGAACTTTTCTCCGTTACTAGGTATATAGGTACTGTGAGTGAGCTTAAAATACAACCTCATCTCAACAACAGCGTCGTATAACGAGGTGTTCACGTGTTTTGAGCAGGTTTAAATCATTTTAATTGTATGTGGGCATAAAACGAATAAACACGCATTGTTTTAAGTAACTAAGAGCTGCATTCAAAATACTATTTCAAAACTTTGAACATAGAAAGGGGCATAATATGTGACAAGTTCCATGCAAAGAGCTCGTAAAGTTCAGAATTTACACATTGGACTAAAAATGTAAATAGTGGAAAGTTTACTTTCACTGATGCTAGCTCTGTTGGTTAGATATCCTGCCATTATTGGATGAACTTTCTGATAGTTAAGAAATGTTAGGTTTGTCAAAGATATTTTAATTATTCGAAGGCGCTATTGCAGGGCATAACTTTTTAGTGGGAATTTTATATAAACAATTGTTTCAAGCTTCCACACGGTACAATTAATAAATTCAACAGTTGAAAATTTACTTTTAAATTCTAAAGTGTTGATTTTGATTGTGTTTCCTACAAAGCTCTAGATTGTCACATAAGCCGCTCGTGTCCGCCTTATGCCTTCGCCCAAAGCCGCATCATCACTCATCCCCAAAACATTAGTCACGCTCAACTCTCGTAAATACGGAATATTCAAGTCGAGTTCTACTGCGACACCAAACTTGAGAAAGAGCTTAGATTTGGAGTTAAGGCCGTCGTCGTGTAGCTTTGTAAATGATCCTAGAAAATAGTGAGCGTGAAAAGGGCAGAAATCCTATGCCCAGGCATGCGTCAGTAAATTAATCCAGAATGTGAATGAGAGAAAGAGCGTATTTCTATCTTGGGACCATGTTTAGCAGGTTCATTAAAGTGGAACGACTCAATCTTATCAAACAAGTGTCAGAGACAGACCGAGTCAAAGGGATTAGGACGGCTGCTCCTGCGACTTGCCCTATATCCATCATGTAAGTCCCAGGCATAAATTAATTAACAAGCAACTCTTGGGAAGGACATGCATTTGCGTAGGTATGGAACTATGGATCAAGCCCAATTCATTTACGCAGACCTGCCCTCACTCTGTCCCGAGATCTCCGTCATAAGCCAAGGTAGTAGTAGTAGGCTGTCACGAAGTTGTGAAATGTTAATTTCTTCGTAGATCTGCATACCAAGTGGGGCCAGGTCAGAGTTTAGTTAGGAAGAAGCCAACGTTTTATTCTGAGGGCATTTCAGTTTTTCCCTCACTTTCTAATTGATACTCAGCATTCAAGAACATTTCTCGTTTCATTCTCCCTGTAACCTTTCGAGAAAACGTGAGGAAACTTCAAAAAAATGTCTGGATTCTTTTGTGTACCCGACCAGGGCATCTATATGTTACGGTTTATATCGGAATTGAAAGCTCCACTGAAAAGGAACCGCTTGGCATTTTCTCTGAACCAAATAATTCGACAACTCATTAAGGAGTTACACAAAAATATTCAATGAACTAATTGCTCTATTTACACGAAAATACATTGCTCTTTCAGCTGCTTAATTCAATTTGATTAATATAACGTATTCGATTTGATTAGCGATGCTCTAAAAGTTTTATAGAACTTCTTATTTCACGTTTAAGCACTAAACTATTCACAAAACGTTCCAAAATTAACTTAAGAAGGCATAATTGAGCCATTAAATATTTTTGTGAATCCCTCGTTTTTGGTTTATTAATAAAATCACGAAGAGCGAATTCAAGGTTGAAAGTGAGGTTGAAATGAGAACAGAACCAGATTTACAAACAAACCGTAACGAAGTCACTGGATGGAAGTTAGCTCTCACGAAATTTTCTATTTTGTGGATTTTGGGCTCAGTTGAAGTGAAAAGAACGGAGAAACTTACTTGAATGGTTTGTCGCCATTTGTCCGCAGCGTGACGTGCAATTTCGAGCTGCCTCTGTCGCTTCAGTTGGTGCTTCTTGTAAAATATCTCAATGAGAATTAAAACGAGTCCACCGCCAATCCCTGGAGAACAATTAGAGTCAATCACTTCAATATTCTCCTTTGCTGGGAGTGAGTGCTTCAATTTAATTTCCTCTCTAATCGGAATTTCACTCTGAATACGCTCTACGTATACAATTGTGGGCGGGGAGGCCATTTTTTAGCATGCCAGAACTGACCCGTACGAAAACCCGGTTCCCTGCAAAAAAGTCACTTGCAAAAAATTGTCCTCGAAAAAGTTTATGGTCTTAAACATTTCGGCAAATTTAGTCTAAAATTCAATACAACGACACGTTATCTAACCTTACTTGACCTTAATTGACCACAGTATACAGTCAAATTGAAAACGGCCAAAGGAAAATCTTTGGGGGGAATTTTTTGGAGGAAACTTATTGGTGGGAAATGTTTTCAGCGTCGCGAAGAGGCAGATCCTCGTGAGGACAAATGAGATATTTCACTCGAGGCAGAGATGGAGAAGAAAACGACAATCTGAGGACGCATTAACAAAACGGAGGGAAAGCAGGACGTGGGCCGAAACGAAAGGTTCATCAACTAATGTTCCCGTTGGGACTCGTTTACGGGAGACTAACACCGTTTCGTCGCTACGGAATCAGTGCCAAACGGCTTTGTCTGATTCAAAAGTGCAATTGAAGAGGCGGTGGACAATGAACAGACGTCAGACTAATGCATCACATCCATTTTTATGAGCCTACCGGCCGAGAATGCCCAACGCCTCCTTTTCAGCTAGAGGCAGAGGCTACACGCGGTCTTATTTGAGTGAGTCAAAATTACCAGCTGCAATTAATATGAACGAATCCCGCATATTGTCCAGTCCAAGCGTCGTAGGAATCTTCTCTTCCGCTTTACACTTTCTCGAAGGGTCGCTCAGGCTTGGCTTTGGGTTAATAATCCATTCCTCATCCAGCTTTGCCATGAAACTACCTGAAAACGTGGAATTGGGGCTTGATCAATGTAAAATCCACACGTAGCACGTTACTCAAACCGGACAGTTTGCTCTACACGTCCTAGAACTAGGCTAATATTAGTAGAGTAATAACTCAGATTTTCTGCTTTGAATTTTAATGTCAAGCATTGGTCAAATAAACTATTCATATGCAGGGCATGCATTAGGCTTCCATTAATGTTATTCCTTCAATTTTGGATTAAACTCATCGAATTTGTTTGTAAATGGCTTCAAAGTAAAGTAAAAGGTTATTTAAAACTGAACAAGCTTGGTAGAAGTATCACGTGGCCCTTGTGTTGGTAAAGAAACAAGATTTAAAGCTGCACTTACTCTCATGGAAGTCAAGTATTGCCAGTGTAACAGCATTTGCCCACGGAGAACCTTTCTGGAGCCCGATGGCATAGCCAGAACGACCGAAAAGTTCGCCCGAGGTAATCAACTCGCAGTCATGAGCCGCCTCGTACTGAAGTCTAGAGCTGTCCCAGATGAAAGCTTGGAGTTTCCTGAGGGAAAGTACAGAATAGTAACCATAAATAAGATAGACGCTTTAAATGCTCTTTTGGTAGTTAAGAACAAAAAAAGCGGCTCACCGATCAACATTACAGAGCTTAATGCATTAAATAAACCAGGACCATTTACTGTACTAAGTAGTCTAAGAGTGAGTCGTTCAATTTCACTAGCACATTTTGACGTCGCTTGGTCGTAAAAAGGAGCATTTCATATCTAGATCTCCATTACCCGCACCCATCAAATGGTTTAAGGCTCTGGTCACAATTTTGAGCTAATGTGTTATGTGTCACTATGCTATGCCTTCAGTGAAATTATCTTTTGGTCCAACAACGTCTCAATCAATTTGGGTTAGGATTCAGGATTTCACGCAACGATAACGGAAGCATATGTCAGATCTTCTCAACAATACAACTTAAATATAAATATAAATATTGGGAAATAGCTGATACCCTGTAGAATTCGAATTCACAATTTCAACTAATTTTTATCCTACAGCAGATGAAACTATGGACTAAATAGGCCAAAAGGGTTAGATGAGAAATTCGCGCTAAAACCAAAGTCTGCAAAATGGTCCCTGTTAAAAAAGTTCATTGAACAAGTTTGTCAATTTAAATACAAGCAAACTTAACTCTACTGGATATTCTATATTATCTGCAACGATTTTAATTATAGATTTATAACCTAAGTTATTAAAGTAACCCGACAAACAATTCACAGTTTGAGGACAAAGTATAACCAGGGAACTTTTTCGCGGGAAATTTTTACGCAGCGCGTGCGTAGGATCTAAGCAATCTGGTTTGTTTGAAAGCCAAGTTTAGCGTATTACAGTGTTACAAGCAGAAGTGTCTTAGATCAATTGTCACGCACTCAGCTTTAACGTCATCAATCGCCTGTTGTGCAGTGTCATAATTCCGCCTCTCCATGACTCGGTACATGTTGGATAGCTCCACTTGTCGTCGGAAGTACATGTCCACTGAGCTTCCTTTCACTGTAGCGTAGGTGAAATTCTCCGTTGGATTCCTCAGCTATTCACAAGAACAATGAGTTAGTATTCGCAAAGAGATGGCCCACCGCAGACAAGATTAATGTTAATTACCCGATTATCATGAATTCCCGTGAAATCATTCTTGGGTCTGTCCAACACGAGAAAAGCAGCCAAGTTAGCCGTGTAGGAAGCAACAATGATCATAGCAAATCCGGCCCAAACAATTCCGAGAACACGAGCCGCAAAACTTCGTGGTGTACCTTGAGAAATGGGGAAAAATTCTCATTAACTTTGGTGGATTTCATCCTGAGGCAGGGCAGTACAATTTATTATATCCTTTCCATCTTAATTACTCTGCAACACAAATGGCCGACATACCAACTTTTGAACTCTTTTAAAGCTCCTTGAGTGTTGCAATAAAATGTATTTACTTAGATAACGTCGTTTCTCCGTAAAGTATCACCAAAGGTGCTTTAGGTTGAGCGAACTAAGTTAGAGCATCTTTAAGAGTCTTAATTTCTCTCGTCTACTGTCTCTCGTTTTTAGGCGAGAGGCCTCTGCCCGACTGAGTCTTTAGAGCAATAAATTCCTAGGGACTTGGAAGTTTGGTAACGATAACTGGCACATCCCGGATTTGTTTTTAGATTCCAAGCCTGCCAAGACTAATAAATCCTCCCGCTCTGATTTAGATGGATGATAAGTGGAATTACTGGAAATGGAACGGCTGGGTTCTGCCTGTTCCCAAACTAGCGACAAACGACAGCCACGCTGATGCAGGTACTTAATGTATTCGAACGGAAATGCCTGGAAAGTGAAATGGAGATGGGTGGAAGGCTAAAGGCGGCATGATTCCATGTCAATTATCCCACATCAATAACGCTCCAAAAGTTTGGATAGTTTTGTTCGTCAATATCCTGTTATGCACGGTTTATGCACGGATACGGACATACGATTGAGGCTTTGTTCCTTACATACATTTTTCATAAACCTAGCCCAACCTACCAACATATATTGGTAGACGGCTGCCAATTCCGGGATCCCAACCATTGTCATCGGAAATATAATCCTGGGGTTCTGAGTAGGGATCGATCCCGAGATCAACAAAATTGGAAATTGCTCATTTGGGCTCAGTCTCAGGTTAATTTAAAATTACAACTAAAATAACGATTTTATAAGCACTCAAATCGAATTAGAAATATTTTCTGCATGATTGGAATGATAAACTTAAATACTATTAAGACTGTGGCCTGTGTCACTTGCATAATTGAGGAAATAGTTGCAGTAAATCCAGTTAAAAGCAATGTCAAAATGATCGGGATCTCTGGATTGGGTCCTTTTTTGCATTTGAATCCAGAAATTGAAAACTGGCCATGATTGGCAGCTCGTTCAATACGTAGGAGTGCTCGTGTGCAATGTAGTCCCTGAATTATTTAAATCAATAGTAGCGCCAACCAATAAAATGTGATACATTATATGACCTAACTGAGCTTGCCCTGTCAAGGTGAAATTGACACGGGTCAATTGACCTGATGCCGAAGGGAGGCTTACCTTCCCCAATGCCGCTGTTGAGCAGGACTCCCCAGGCGAACCAAATGGCGGAAGAGAGATTGAGTGCGTCTTCCTCGGTTCCATCCATATTGGCGAGCCGATATCGACCAAAAGGTGAGAAGCGGTCGAGCAAGTAGAGAACTAAAGCCACGACGTGGACGGACACCATGACCAGAATCCACAGATTACCACGAAAGGGTTGCAAGAAAGAAATCAGTGTAGGAGCTTTGGGTTGCTACAATGATACAAGAATACCGAATATTATTAAGCATTCGTAGCAAACTTTAACATTGCAGAATACCGCAAATATAACCGAGCTTAACTTTCCACGGTGGAAAGTGTGTATAATTAAGCAAAGTACTTCCGTTTCGCCATGCAAACGATTGGTCAACTCAAAGCTATCTATGAGTGAGCTTAGTTACTCGCGTTCAAGGAACGTAACAATTTTTGCATTTCAAATTTTCTGGCTCCAAATTCCGAATTCCGTTCTGATTTAAACAATTTATAATAATAATCAGAGCATTCCTGAAATGTGCTTTATTATGCACTGATTCAGGACAAATTCTATGGTGATGTATTTAAGGATTTATTTATAGTTTTACAGCATGATTTATAGCATGCAAGTTGTAGATCCAATACCCACCATGCCAAAGGTTAACATGCATAATCGGGAAAAAATGCATTCTTCTAATTTAGCAATACACAATTTCTGATCAAAGAAATCAGCATTCGACGCCCGGTGAATTTTTACGCAAACCAAGGGTTATAGCTGTACCACTAACGAACTGAACGGTGAAATTAAAATTAGTTACCGGCTTTACTAAAATGGTGATACCCTGATACTTGAAGGGTTTACTGAATTCAATATACTGAGCCCGTTCCGGATTTATCGTCAACGGAGCAACGATCATGTCAGCTCTCTCATTCACAATCTCACCAATCAACCCAGTCCATTCCTTCTTGGCTACAAAACAATATTGAGATAATAGCTAAGTCATAAGGATGTAGGTATTGAATTTCCGCTTTGAAATATTGAGGATATGAATGGTTTACTTGTTCCATTCTTTGAGACGAAATTGCCGAATTGTCCATCAGGAGAAAGTGCAAGAGAGGCCGTGAAGTTCTTCTTGAGTGCCAGCTGCTTCAAAAGATCAATACAGTAGCCCCGACAGCAATACATGACCGGATTGGCTGTAAATATTATTTAAAATAAATGCAATTCACATTTTGACCTGAAATATATTTGAATCAGGACAACAGACAATACAGAATACTGAATCTCACCATCTTCTGTTGAGTTGAAATGTGGACATGGCTCCTCCTCATCCGGCTTACATTCACTGGCGTATTCAACTTTCCGGATGAATACGAACGGAGCTTCTTCTATTGTTAGCACCTAGAAGTATGAACCAAATGCCAATGCAGGACTAGACTGTAAGCACAGATAAAGTTCATTTCATGGTTTCATTACCCGTAAATGCGTGGGAATCATGAATCCCTCGGGTTTTAACGTTTCTTCGCCAGGCCAGATTACGAGAGTGTCGTTAATCTTCAAATCCATTTCCTTCTTGTCCTAAACAACACATCCATTCCAGGTTACTTTAGAGTTATGCTTCGGGATATCCGCGCAGGTACGAATATCTATCTCTGTTACGACTGGTACCTAATGCATTAAGCATTAGGCTTCGTAAAGGTAGAAATAACAAAACAACAAATTATAGAATTTTTAGAATTTTTTTTAAAGACGGGGCAGGTTTTGAGCCTGCCATTAATTTTTCATCAAACTAGAATAATACGTTTAGTAAATATATTGCAATCAACGTTTTGGCTAGAGAAACAATTTGCAATTACTTATTTATGTACGAAATTATTTATATAAACGAAAATTCACACACAAACTGACGTAAAAAATGAGCTTCGACAAATATAACTGAACTGAAAACAAATAGACTGGAAAATGTACCATACGTTGCAGAATAGGCAACGTAAAATTGTTCAGAATGTAAGTATTATAATGTAACAAGTCGCCGTTTTTCTTACATAATGTAGTGTTTTTTTTTCAAAAGCTTTGAAAATGCATGATGAAAATGCATGCATATTTTATTATTTAAAATTGTATTTAGTCGTACCATTGAAAATAAATATTGTCCAACAGCTTCCAGTGCGCCACCAGGATACACGTTCATGACGTGATATTCAGCATTGATTCGATCTCCGCTTTCATCAAAGGAAACTTTCCCAGTTGCACCGTCCAAAAGTTCTTGCTTCTTAATGTACCTGATCGAAATCAAGAACAGGAGCGGATTAGCCTTAGATCATGTTTTAACTTTTTGCTAGTAATTCGCTGAAAATTAACTCACTCAAAAAGCTTCTTCCCGGTTTCCCATGTAACTCCAGAACTACTGCAATCTCGTGGAGCCGCCGTAATATTCTCTGCAGCATTCATTTCTTTCAGCGCTGCAGCCAGAACATGTCTGAATAAAAACAAGTATGTCAAATAGTTCAAAAGAATCTGTAATCTACTAGTATTGCAAGGAATAATTAAGTGGGTTCATACAGACTGTCCTTTATATGTGCCTCTTCATTGTCAGAATTGAGAAGTTTGAGTCCCAAGGCCCCCTGCGGAATGTCCTGTGAGTACAGCAGTTGTTCTGTGACGAGCCAGACGTGTCCAGTTCCCGTGAGATTGAGATGAGAAGCGGCTCGAAAAATCCCTTCAGCATCCGTCAAGCTAAATCGAATTTACAATATTTTTTATGTGCCATTAACTGAGCCGATTTCAGCTTTTAGATGCAACACCAAAAACTGTGACAACCAAAACTGTGACGAAAATGCAGCGAAATCAAAAACGCGACACTTCTCCAAACCGCACTATGCTTAAAGTGTTATTCTAATTTATTAGACAATTATTAGAAATTGACGGATGAATTAGGGCACGATCAGTTCCGAAAGCGAAATCTAACTCAAATTAAAATTTTCTTTATTGTTGCATTTTTTTCTATAATATATGATTGTTGCCGCTTGGACCGTAGATTTGCTGTAACCAACTAACCTGGCATATAAAAGATAGACTCTTGCTTGAGCAGTTTTCATTTCCGCCAGTTTCTCCAAGTAGTTGTCACCTCCAGGTTCTAGTTCTACGATTGACTCAATCTAAATCAACATAATCACGATAAAAAATCTCAAAATTTCTAAAAGCAGTAAGTAGTGTAGATAATATGAGAAGAAATCGCTGATAACCTTAATTTCGATATCATCTTCTAAATTCTGAGCATTATTTTGAAACCTTCCGAGCACGGATCTCCCATCAGTGTCAGAGGAGTGGAGAAATATTACTTTTTGGTAGTGAAAGTGCTTCAGGATTTCAACCCACACGTCCGCTTGATGAGAATATGGCGGAACCGTTCGAAGGAATGACACGTGAATATTCTAGAAGAAAATATGGATTGTCAGGTCTATCTATATTCACCGTCAACACGTTAGCAATTCATAGCTTCAACTTGGAAGCAATTAGAATCATGAACTTTGAACTTTGACTTAGTGCATAACATAGAATTGAAGTATAAACTAGCTGAAACAATAGGTACCTTATCCGAAAAAGCTGAGTCTCTGGACGAGATTCCGATCACGGGAATATGGTAGAAACCAGATGTATACGACACTGCGGCCGGAGACAAGTCTCCGATTGGTGGATGAGAGACAACAACAGCGTAAACCTGAAATGAAATAGACGAATTTCAAATCAGCCAAAAATAACGGGCATTTATGCTTTTATGCAAGTAAACCCTGCAGGCATAGTTCTTTACGTAACAATACATATCATTTCTACTAAACGTCCATTAATTTACAGAAATATTAAAATCCCAAAATAGCATGATAACGCTATATTTATAAACATAGATAATTCCTCATTGCAAATTCCAAAGCAAAATCTTTTACCAAAACAAAAAATATTCATGTATTGGCACCAGATACCTGTTTCTTAATAAGATGATCACACACATTAATGGCGGTTCGAATTGGGTTTGGGTCCATTTGAATTGGAGTGGCAATTAGAGTGATTCCTTTTGGCACAAAGTCAGGATAGAAGTTGAGGTGCTACATTGTCACATAAAACAATAGAAATCACATTTCAAATAATATGACCAACACATATTACAAATAAATCACAGGCGTATTATTATATTGAGTACCTGCACAATATTCCGGAAATGAAGCTCAGACTTGTTATCTGAGAGCACACCTCCGATTTGATAGACGGAAGGATTGGCCGTAATCTCACTGGCCAAGCCCACGTAGACGAAAAGAAATAACCAAAAGGTTAAAATGAAATTGACTACAGGATTCACCATTTTCCCCTCAGTGAAGTAGACTCAAACGCTACAGCTGATTCCGAACTTCATGGCCTATTCTTAAGTTATTATATTATTATTATTCTGCTAAGCAGGGAGGAGACCAATCTCTTGTAGATAATTGGATGGTCCAGCACTGAAAATCTTTGTAAGTGTCTCTGTGTCTGAATCTGTTTTCTAGTGAAAGAGCGCATGCAGCTTCCAGGAAAACGAAAAAAAAATCTTGTGGAAAAGCCTTCTCAGAGCTGAAGATCGATAAAATCCACTCGTTTCATCTTTCACTCCGCCTTCCACTAGTATATTGTACACTGAGAGCTTTCCCTTTGGAGCTTACGCTCCTGCTTTCTCCTTTTACTTGGAATCAGTCCAGAGACAATAGTTTCATATTCTCACGAAATAGATCCTATTAATATATCAGTTTATGTATAAGCATTTTTCAGCCTTTCCTTCCAGCTAAGCTCCATGGCTGACACGGAGCAGCGCATGGCCCGATTATCCGGATTAGCCTACAAGCCGCTCATTTTACCGGCAACTGGCAAACTGCATATTCCAAAATTCAGGCATTCTACTTCAAAGCTTACAAAGACATGTTACATAAATTGAAATACTGGTCTAATGTGCATATTGTTTTTTCTGATTCCTGGTAAATGTTTTATTGTTTTTCTGCGTCGGTGTTTTCTTCATTTAATTGTCAATTAAAGTGGGAAAGTTATTGTTACTTCAATATCTGATTCACCTGAACGACATGCTACAGTAAGTACATCATTACCAGTGGTAACTTAGTTAAAGTTCACTTCCCCAATGCAAAATTCATTTAACTGCGGTTAAGCTTGGCATCAATAATTTTCAACTTTATTAGACCCCAAAAAGTTTAACTATCACGATAATTCCGGATACTGATGGATACTGATAAGATGTGTATTATTTACAATAATATTAAAGAACAACTAACAACTACGCAATATCTACAGTATAAACGAAATAAGTTAGTATATTATGCATATTTAAATGCCTTTGCATGTAAACATATTGTATTAAATAGATATGCCTGTTTAGCTTAAATTGTGGTGCATATTTCGTAAATATTCATAGCTTGATATTTATATACATTCAATAATACGGTGAAATAGGATGTTACTATACATTACTTGACCTTCTAACACTTGCGATTCTACAAACAGTGAGACGACATTATTAACCAGCATTACCAGAGGCCAGACTTGGCTCTGAGACGTAATCGCAGCCTTACGAAATTCTAGATAATAAAGTACATCAATCGGTTTCATACTCTACGACGGTAACTGCCAAAACGGATCATGACCTGCGCCAATGTTATTCGGGCTGTGCTTAAGTCAGAAGGGCATACTAAACAATTTCTTAAACCTAGCAATAGTTCAGGTCACCTTCTCATTTCCCCGAAAGTCGTTGTAAGTCATAGTTGTGCTGTGCTCTCTCGAAATATACAATATTTGTGACAAGATATGCATAAGTGCTTTAAGTTCAAAAGGCGACCTTGTAGTCGCCATGTTGAGCGAGCCCCATTTGAACAAGGCAGGTTGCGGTTGCCAACGTTACCCTGTGCAAATTCAGTTGATCTCCTTTCCAAAGTCAGAGGAAACTCGAACTAGTATACAGTTGGTTCTATGACATGAAGGAGTAGGAAATGGGCGGCGGGGGTTGGTAGACGGGTTGCAGGGCCTGCATTCCGTCCGTTTTAGGAACAAGCCGCGTCCGTCCATCTGCAGTTTTCATTACAATGTAGTCCCTTCCGTTTATATTCTTCAGGAACTTATCCGTGTCGAAGTAGGCTGGGGCTCCCGCAGGTACCGTAAGGTTTCCCTTATAAAAGCTCATGTTCTTGGTCTCCATGGGCACGAGCGAGCCTTTCACTAGTGGGTAAGAGAAAACAGGCTTATGTTTAGAGCCATGCACGATTTGAAAAACTTCAAATGCATGGGGGTGCGCATGTTTGGTGATTTGCGTGGCGATTGGAATTAATTTTAGTCTGCATACGCGCTGAAGCTTGCATTCATGCTTTCAAAATGTATGTGTGCTGAGCATGTTGTTGTACAAAGGAAATTGAAAATATGTATAATATATAAATGCTTCAAAAATACATGTAGTATGTTACCCGTGCAGCATATCTAGTAGTATACCATGCTACACATACCAGAAGTTTTGCTTTCGAAGCACACTAACTGTTTGGAACAGTTACGTGGTGCGTATGAATCTTATGGTTGCTCCGTTGTCGAATAAATTTATATTCCAGATAATATTGGAAGAACTTACTTTTCCGATTTGAGCACCACTTGAAAATGATTTCAATAAGGAATATGACGAAGGCGCCTAGGTAGCCGCTGCCGCACAGAAGATACGTAGTCATCAAATCCCCATTCCGAAGTTGTCTCTCACGAAAATCCGAGTCAGCAGAGCAAGGGTCCGTTAGCGGCAAATCTTTACGTCTCCAATAGGCGAACAGACCACCTTTGATTAATTTGTTCAACCTGCCAAACGAATGATAGCATTAGAGGTGGGATTTATTTTTGACAAATACTTTAATCGAATGAAAATGAGGCCTACACTGGATCAAATACGTCCTTGATTGATGAATTGATGAAAGCAAATCCGTAGGGGGCTCTCAAAATAGCTTGCTTGGACATGATGAATGCACAGCGGTATGCCAGCTTGACCAACTTGTGAGATTGAGATCTAAAGTCAGTGTGAATGATTCGTTCCACACGGCTCTGCTCGTCCAGAACCAAATATCCTAAAATCATAAGAAATGAAAACATTAGGCATTACAAAAGCTAGTTAAAACTTTTAACGATGTAACAGACTTACTGTCTCGTCGAACTTTGTCAACCATGTACGTGATATTCATGGAGTACTTCCCGTACGCGTTTTCTTGCATGAGTCGCCATCTCAGTTTGTAAAGCTCGGGATACGGGATCGTGTTCTATGTTGAAAATTGAAAACTTGAAATTAACGTAATATGATTTTGAGGTAAGGCACAAGTTAGGTTCTCAGGCCTCATAAAAATGTTTAATTTTAATTTAATTGCGAATAACCAATTATCTAATACGAAAAGGAACACACCACTGCTCGATGTGAACAAATAAGCATTACATCTGTGAGCTTCGTCAAAAATTATTTGGAAAAGAGTGTATTGAAAAACCAAACTCGGTTTCTCATTATTATTCTCTATTTATATAAATTTATTAATTTCCCAATAAAATAATCTGTAAATTGGTATATATTTAGGCGGTCATGTGTACCATTGCTTGGTGATTCTGATAGTTTAATTATTTCGATTTGCTTTACAACAGAAAATAAAACGTTGACATTTTTCAGAGGCCTAAGGTCGCTAGGTCAAACTTGTCCCGAAGTTCCGCTAATGGATCACAATTCGAGATTTCGAAATCGTAACACTTTCTTGCTTTACCTTGTAAAATGTAATATTCTTCTCTGTGTCGTTCATAGTGGGTTCAAGCAGCAGAGCCTGAGCAATCGTGTCGCTCTCTCGTGTGTACCAAGAGTCCCGGTAACCAATCTTATCTAACGAGTTGTACGGTATGGGAATCTTAGACAGCGTCAAGTAGGCTGTCAAGTTCGCCGTGTAGAATGCCGTTAGAATCGTCACGAAGATCCACCATGTCGCAAACAAAAGTCTCGAAGAGTCTGAAAGCCATTGAATATATCAGTACCAATGAGCCCTGGCTGAGCATTTGAATCCACCAGCATAACTTTTGAACTCAGTCCCTTCTACCTGTTATAACTTTGAGAACAGAACCCTGCTTCATGAGCGCTCCGTATACGAACCAGACACAATGTCCGAGTGAGAAGTACTGGGTCAGCAACGGGTCGGATTGATGTCGGAATGCATGACAACGGAGCCTCACCATGACGTAGCATAATGGTCCCATCACAATCAAAGCAAGAAGCAAGTACCACCAAACCTAGAAAGTAATAAATAATATGGTTCATAATGCTTGAGTCACGTCACGAGTAGCATGCATCCATAATTGGCTCCAAATGTACAACAACATTGGATCAATAATAGGTAAACTTAATAATCCAATTTTTCCACTTTGAACTGGCTTGTCACACATGAACCAAAATTAAAGGTTATTGACATGATGGAGTGGCAATGTTAAGCTTGAAAACCAACTGTTTATTCAGTACCGATATACAGCCTTCAATTCTGATGCAAAAATAGCAAATGGATTTACCATAAATTAAACATAATGAATCATGAAGCAGGAGTTTAACACCCAAAGTTCGTATTATTGAAGTTTCTAGCGCGGCCGCTGTGTAATACCTGGTACAGTATAAATCAAGTGTGTAAGCTCATCGATTTACCAGCCTCCTACGTCATAACGCGCAAGGCCTGTCACGAAACCCTTGAAGTCTAGCTTCCATATCATGAAATATTGAACCAAACTACAAAGAACCAAGAGCGTGACCCTGCCAATCGGACCAGTCTCTTGGCAAATAAGAATTCAGGTCTGAATTAAAAATGAGCTTATGCCCATGAAATGGATTGTTTTATGAAGACACATACATGTCTTATGACACACACTCACTCGTTTGGAAAATATTTCTGCCAATAAAACGCAACCTAATATGGCCTATGCTCTGGGTGTGCCATATCTGCATTTGGCATATCTGGACCAAGTTTTATATGTACTAGTACCAAGCGATTGTCTTAATGCATCAATCCACATTATTGGAATTGGAAGGAGAATGAAGCCAAGGTACTTGTATTATGGCTTTCCTTGAAGTAAATGTTCGGATAAAATACAATGAGTGTTGCCTATCATAGCATTGTCTCTTTCCTTTGTCAAGTCCAAAGTAGGGACGAATGATTTATGGCCCAGATAAAAGCTTTGCGTGTTTCAAGTACACTACTGCCGTTCTTAAGCATTATGTAAATTACGTACAAGGGACACCTAGCTTGGGACAGAAATAAGCGTGTGTACCTCAATGCAGACACACAGCAAATAGGCCAGATATTAGCATTATAGTGGCCAATAGAAAAACGCACTTGCCATATTTATATTTTTTCATAATTTTCAACGGGCAGTTTCTATGTAAGGTCAATTTGCAATAGAAGCCTTTTTCGTAGCCTACATATGTAAAAGCCTTTACTGTAAGCAGTTCTGTCTGTACAGCACAACGGATCCTGCAGATTAAGACAATGAAACCAGGCTCGGTGCACCTGATACTCACCAACTAACCCATGGTAAACTGTAATTGTAATTTGTGAGCATAATTGGAATATTGGTAATACTTTGGCATAGTGGACTACTTTCCTAGTTCAGAATCCAGAACCATTGTCAATCATACGAACTTCAAAAGAAAGCTGTTTAAAAATTCATAACTGTGAAGACAGCGGAGAGAAGGCTTGTATTTCATTCTTTATCGTCTGAGCCTCTTCGGCTTTGCTCATCCTTGTCAATACCTTTCTTTAACATTAACATATTAAATTACTCTCTCAACTCAAACCGTCATATCATGACATACACGAGTTATATAAACTCGCAAACAACCGTAGATACCTTGGGAAGGCAACATGCAATGCCTGGTATCGGAAACATAATACATAGGAATCAATATTTCGTTTCTGATGCCATATTTATTTGTAATTTCAATGCCAGATTTGCCCGAAAAACGTACACTGAAAGTTGGTTTAGTAAATCTTTAACTTATTTCGTGTTCGTTCGTTACACGGTTTTCTATTTGCGTTAATGCGAATCTTGGAAATGTTCATTTAGACCAAATATTGTCATTTCAGATGTAAATGAATGGATTCAATTCAAGTCGACGTCAAGCATTTACTGTACGTAGATTATTAATCAGGAAGCGGGTTTGTCCAGGCTCGTCCAAAGTACAAAATGGAGGGTTGGGCCAATTCTCTTTTGTTTCATTAAATATGGAGAGACCTAGGTACTCGTGTTATTTTGTAGATATGAACTGGATAAATAGTTTAATTATTCAGTGCCAGTATAGGCAAACGGCTGGAATGACCATTAAATATTCTGCTCATTCGTATGCCTTATCTCAACACTCAGATGGCAATTGATTGGGGCTAATATTCAACTAACGCGATGAGCCTCTGTTTTCCTGTGTTTCGTACCTTTCAGCCCTGAACCCTGAGCACTACCAAGACTCGCAATGTCCTTCAAACTCAAACTACAAATTCTGACACGTAAACTTTGAAAACTTACTTCTGTTCGAAAGGGCGCTACGAGACCTTCTCCATCCGTCGTTTCTTGGGGACGCGTTTGCAGAACAACCCAGCGCTCTTCTCCAAATGGGCGCGAGAAATTGAATGTCTGCGTCCGAATGTGCAACATGCTGATGAACTGAATCGACATGTCCGCCTCCTATTAAAACAATGTGGATTTTACCAAGCTACTACTAGATCGTATTAAATGCTGAGGTTAATTTGGCAAAATAGGTCAGATTGACAAAGGTAAACTCTGGACCCAGGGAAGTTTATTTGAAAAAAGCTTGAACTCTAGGCCTAACCCGCCTGATTTTCTTCGTTAATCTCTTGAACGCATTAAATTTATTCGAGGGGCCTGTGCATGTGCACAGAAAAATGTTGCTAATTTGACCTTTGACAAGTTAACCGATGGCCACTATGTTATATTATGCATTACCCCTCGTTCCAGCATTCCCAATATTCCAGTCCAATTCTTGGTTGTTTCATTATAAAGGCCAACGACGCCATCCGGAGGTTGGACGATTTCAAAGTCAAACCCGATGTTTTGTCGTAGGACCTGAAGTATTGTTTTTGCAATACCTTCGATGCCGTGTTTTGTAATTGAGTCTATATACGGCGGTTCCTACATAGTTTAAATATACACATACCTTCCTTCAGTTTCTGCGAAACTCCAAAGCAACATGGAAACATATTCTAGAATCCAATGATTTTCTAAAATAAGCCAAAATCCAAGTCTAACCTTAATAGCAGCTATTCTGATCTTCTTCCCCCACAAAGCTCTGAGATCTGGAGGAACTTTGTTGGAACTATAACACCCTCCCGCATTCTGAGTGGTTGAGCCTTCGACTTCCTTGTTAATTCCGTGGAAGCAGAACGGGGTTTTGTCCCATAAGGTTTTTAGTTGATCTAATTGAGCAGATAATTACCATTTCACTAATAATAAACATGAGCGAAGACAGAAAAAATGTCGACTGCAGTAACTCGTTTTAGCTACCGCTTAGATGATACGAGTATATGCAAATCAACAATCTTGTACTGCAGAATTGAATAGACGCTTAGCACATTAAGCAAAAACTTATAAATTCTACTTACGAGACATTATCGGGGTTTGAGTTGGGCACATTGATGCATTGTGAATTCCTGTGAGGCAGGAGAGTGCCAGTAAATACGGTATCATGGCGGAATTCACTAGCTAACCGTGTTTAGTAACGTCCAATCATTTACTTGCGCTTCAACAATTAAGCCGGTGAACTACTGTTTAAGATATTCCGCTACTCTGCGGCCACTGAACTGGTTTTTCACAGGCAGCAAATATTGTACGGACAAAAATGAGTTTTTCAACGCTTGTCAAAATGGTTCCTAGCGTCCTGGCTTTTTGTCCGTTCCAAGGAGCGAGACACTGAATCGGCGGACAAGTGGGCCAGAATGAGCTGGCTGAAAATAGGGCTCCGTATTTAGTTGAAGTTCAAGTGTAATTCCCTCGCGAAGTGTAATCCCCGAGCGAGGAACGCCAAGGGAGCCAGCAGGCAGAGTAATCAGCAGGACACGAAGACCTGCCTACTTTCTTATCCAACCAAAGAAAAGAGGCTCAAAGGCTGAGAAGCACCCTGATGGCCCATCGCATGCGTTCCTTACTTTCTCCCCTTTCTCCTTGCCTTTCTGTTTCTGTCATAAGCCACGGTGGTGAATATATCAAATTATACTCAATTGTTAGGTTGGATTCCCATTTATGCTTATATCAATTCTTATCTGGATACACGTCACGTAGTGCATACACATCCGATTTAACAAGCAACCAAATCGGGATCTATAGAACACAGCAGAAATGCGAAAACCTCGTGCGTATTGCTAAGATTTCAAATTTTACTATTTTGCTTCACAATCCTATCCTCCAGAAATTTAGAAGTGTAAATAAATAAAATGTGAGCCCACGAGCAGGCATTATTATTCATTTTAAACGCGATTCGGAATTAGTTCTTCTTACAAGTAGTCATTATTTTTCCTGAAGATTCAATCCGAAATTACATTTTCCACTTGGGCCTTCTGTAATTCCCAATTTCAAATCTTTTCTTGAAAGCTCTGAGAGATCAAAATGAGTAGAGCCCTGTTCACATAGAATTAAGGGGAAATTAATATGTATATTTATGTATCGAATAAGAGAGCTATATGGCAATACGTTTTCATAGATAAGCCGCTCCTGTGTGTCCAGGCTTAGCCCCGGAATTCCAATTCTCCAATTGGTATCAATATCAACAAATAGGCACTAACCAATAATGCCACTCGAAATCCAAAGATTTGCCGTTCATGTTTCTATGAAGAAGTTCCCTTTGCCTTTGAATAAGTTTCCCAAATTAAATTCCTTTCGGCAAGCCTCATCTAAATTAAACGATAGAAATTAAATCCAAAGATACCATATTTATAGCCTAGACTGCCATCAAAACGAAGGGTCACTTAGAGGTCACAATGGTATGGTTGTAATCTGTAGGTCAAAGGCTTGCTGTTGATATGCAACTTAAAAAATAAGTTCCGGGGTCAGAGGTCAACTAAAACCTTTCTACGGACTGACCCTAAAAACTAGCAAAACTTAAAGCCATTGGTCATCCAAATCGGTTGTGTAGTTTAGGAGGAGATAGCGAACAAACAAACGGCAAACGACAAACGTACGATTTTATGTAAATGAATTTAAGTCCGATACTTGAACGATGAGCGAGAATGTACGATCAAATTATGAAGCCCTTTTTGAATAAGTTTTAAATATAGCGTGTGCAAAATATCAAGCGGCCTCCCTGAGGGTTTGATTCTGGGTAAGCAGCTTACATGGGATTAAGTTGAAGCACGTCATTTGCATCTATTTATGTGTTTGGAAATAAGTCTAATATTCACCGCTCTTGAGTATTCAAGATTCTTATGCTTGGTAGCAATACCACAATCGGCAAGTTTTAAGTGTGTTTAAAATATGCAAATATTTTGGATTTGCTGAAGTCGTAATAGTACATTTGAAGACTCAAAATAGAAGTACATACACGATCTCACGTCATATCACGGCCGCATAACTACACTCAGCATCAACAATTTCACACAGGTTCAATTAGGATACATCTTTAGTTACCAGCTATTGTTTACTAAGAGCACGAATTGGAATTACTAATAGTAGATAGTTATCTAATTAAATGTTCATTTTTCGCTTTACCACGCCTTTTACTTATATTTTAGTACATAGCTGCCCGTAGCACTACACTACAACCCAAGGTTTTTTTAATAAAATGACTCAGCGGGTGTTTTAGACAAACCATTTCACATAATTTTGAGTTTTCTCATTCTCTGAGGACAATAGGTATTTAACAACCAATTTGATTTAATTGAACGGGCCAACAAGCCACGATTATCATAAAGCCCAATTTACCATGCAAACTAACATAAGGCCAAGTGGCCGCAAACATATACCAGGCTGGTAATATACTTTCGTACGAAGGAATAGGTTTACAGCGCTGGTGGAAGAGGATCACTCGTAAAATTAATTGGACGTGTGCGGTAAAGTAGATCCTGAGTCTCTAGATCCTTGTTGTTAAGCAATTTGATCTTCATGCTTGCTCGGGCAAACTTGAGTCCATATTGACCCTGCCAGTAACGGTCATCATTACCACCGAAAGCAAACTCCATGTATCGCACCTTTTGATAGATGCGTGGGTCAGAGTGTTCGAAGAAAGCAGCGAAACTGTATTCTCTCCACGGGCTCGCCGAACCCTGATCAATTTCTAATTCATATAGAAGACGTCTAGGCCCGATGTGCTCACCGAAAACAACTTTAAAATGCCCGATTCCACCACAATTTTGTCTCGTCCCAACCCTACGAAAAACACATTTAGATATATTGCATTGTTGCGTAGGAAACAAATACTGATATATTGCATTATCCCACACGATACTTGTCACTTAAAATAAAAACTTACCATAAACTTAATTTTATTTCAAACGGACCGATGATTTCCATGACAGACGGAGTGAGTCCCTCACGCCAAAGGTCAATTCGCTGGGACATGAAGTAGTGACTTGGGCACACAAAGGCGGAGGTCATTGGTCCAAATTCAGGATCCACGGGAAGGGGATTGCAGGCTACCAAAGGGCTCTCTATTTCAATGAGCCCAGGAGAGTTATAATCCCTGTCCCAATACTCAAAAGTACCTATAGAGCACACAAATCGGGTGTTAATATACGCTTACGTTCACATATTATACGTTTTGTACTAGATGAAGTAGATCGGCCTATAACCCAATTCTCCCGAGTGATTGCGAATCAAATTGCGGCCAAATAAACGCTTCTTGATTGCTGTCCGCATCACAATCCATGCATTACTGTGACCTAGAATTCGGGGAGGAATCGATTCAAAATTCATATGATGCTTTTCGAACATAAGCTTCCAAAATGGCATCTGCACAGTGACGTCTTTCCATAGTCGACAGACCTACAATAATATTTGACGTGGAAATTGGATTTAATCAATTAAAAGCAGACTACTTTGTAAATTACTTGTGCAATAGCGAGAATGTCGTCCATAGAACAATCCGTGAATATTCTCTGCAACAGTTCCAATGGCATGACATTTTCATCATCGAGCGTAATGTATCCGTTAAGAGACTCTGGAACTTCTGGATGAACCATCTCATTCCAAGCTGAGGAATTTGGAGTTGCCTGCAACATTCTTGAACCCGAACTGCCCATATTTATAACTGTATTCCAATCTGACATATAAAGCAAGAACGAATTAAAAGAATTTAGGAAAAACCAACGAGAATACGCTTTACCGCATTTCTGTTTTATAGAAATCTTATTTTAGCTAATGGAACTATTACTGACTGCTCTTTCACCGAACGTATGATAATTTATTTTAGACAGCCGCTGTAAGAACTGTACGAATTCTACGCTTTACTTTACAAAAAATTAATACAAATAAAATGTAATATAACTATCTTACAGCTTTTGTCCAATAATTGAAGCTGCGATACATGTACTGAAAGTCAAGCCACATACAATGTAATTCGTTGACTGTAACAACAACGGTGCGGTGGTGGAGGCACACAGGGATGGACTTCAAATAAGACCCACACTAGTTCGCTGTGGTTGTACATACACATGTTGGTTGCCTGGACCAAAAGTCAATTGAATACGAAGAGCTAAGCCAAAGAGTCACGGTGGAAAAACTGTGGAAAAATCTGAACATATTTTTTTTAAAGTTAAATAGCTGTCTGTTCAGTTAATAACAGGACAATTTCTGTACCTGGACTACAGATAAACTGTCAATTACTAATAACACTCATACTAAATACATACAACTACAGCAAAAAATGAGTAAACTATTTCACTCGGGTTTCACTAGTTATCTTCCATATTTAGACCAATTCAAGTCAATTTCTATACCTGGAGTACGAACGGACTCTAATTACTAAAGCTCAGGTTTTACAACGACAGTGAATTTACATAGAATTCTTCAACATAGGTATAGTGTTATCTTTGATGATAAATACAAAGTACAAAACTAGGCCAACAAAAAAGTTTTTGTTTTGTTTTGTTTTCTAAAAATAAAACAAATTCAATTGATCGGGCCTCGGCTATGTCAAAGAAACATATCCTTTAATACTTTATAAATAAAACAAATTATGTTTCAAATCTGAATTTTTCCAAGATTCGTTATTTCAGATACGAAGTATTTACAAGACACAGTTTGATTATCAACACGCTCACGCTTATCCTAGGATAAAGGATTTCCAAGACATTTGTAGATTGCCCAGCCATTGGCACTCATAATGCCGTTCCATATTAATGAAGCGTCTACTGCTTCTGTAATATTTACGCAAGCGAATAGGGTCATAAATAGTGCGTCGCCTTTTCGATTTCCATGTTTCATCCTCAATATTATCTATATTGTTCTGTTTTCTCCAAATGAGGATTGCTTAACGTTCTCAAATATAGTTTCCGCTAATATTCTGTATAATTATTGTTTCAAAAGCATTTCCTTGGCGTCATTAACATACAAGCGTCTGGCTAAAAATATTATTGAAGTTGAAGCCAAGCATCAAACTGATTTTTAGCAATTGTAATATCCAGTTACATATGCTGCAAAATAATTACAAGTATCTGTAAAATAATGCAAAAATTGTGTAATTTTGAATGCAACTAATGAATAAATTCAATATTCTTACAATATACGCTTTTTTATTAGTAAATCATAATTCAGTTGTGAAGGATTAACAAAAATAAATATATAATTGTAATGTATAATACTTGTATATAATTCATAAGTTTAGACTCACTAGAAGTAACCGTCTCTTTTAATATCACGATCACATAATTACTCTTAGCATCAACGATTTCACACAGGTTCAATTAGGAACATCTTTAGTTACCGGCTATCGTTTACTAAGAGCACGACTTGGAATCAGATCGTTTTGAATTAGGTATAAATAGTACATAATTATCGAATTACATATTCAGCCTTCACTTAAGCTTTAGTATATCTGTTTCAGTTCCACTGTAAACCAATGCTTTCTAAATGGCTCAAGGATTTTACGATATTTAATAATGAGCTTTCACATGTTCTGAGGTCCAGAATTCAGTCGCGCAGTCAGTGCCAGTTAAGCCACTAGTCAGGTAATTGGGTTCACTATCAATTATTTACAATACAATATTCTTGCAAATATTACGCTTCAACTTTTCATTCGACATTCGAAATTCATGTTAAACACTGTATAACGATTTTTGAAACCATGCAACACGCTGGGCGGATAGCACGCCTCTCTCGTTCTACTTGTACTTACTATATACAATGTACAAACGTCAAAATGAGAGATAGCGTCGTGAATCGGGCTTCATTTGAGATAGCAGCCGTTATCAACACATACAATAAATCTATGTAGGTATATCTTAAAGAAAGAATCATGATAATTGAAGATATTATTGGTTTACTACTTTTTAAATTAGAACGCAGAAGACAGTTCGTATGTTCTGGTACGTAATAAAGTTAAGTGCAACCTTCGTTCCGATCCGTTATGTATTTATAAACAGCTACCAATGGCATGAAGTGTAAATTGGCACATTTTTTTTTGTTTATAGTACTTTTAAACAACCTATTTTTTTAAATGAACGGGTCAATAGCCGCAATTATCATGAAGTCTAATTAACCATGCAAACTGGGGCAAGGCCAAGTTACCGTGAAAACTTACAAACCCTGATAGATCGAGAATCTTTGAACGTTATATGGAGCCAGAAGAAGGAATTGGTTTACAATGTGAGTGGGTCACTAATAAAAGTAATTGGCAGTCTATGATAATGTGGATCCGGAGTCTCTAGATCCTCGTCACTAAGTAATTTGATCTTCATGCTTGCTCGGGCAAACTTGAGTCCATAATGCCCTTGCCAGAACCGGTTATCCTTTCCACCGAAAGCAAATTCTATGTATCGCACCTTTTGGAAGACGCGAGGGTTAGAGTTTTCGAAGAAGGCAGCAAAACTGTATTGCTTCCAAGGACCCGCCGAGCCCTGATCAATTTCCAATTCACATAGAAGACGTCTAGGCCCAATGTGCTCACCGAAGACAGCATTGAAATGCCCAATCCCACCACAATCGTGTCTCGTTCCAACTCTACAAGAAAATAACATGTTTAGTGCATGAACCACACTGTAAACAAATACGGAATATTGCTTCGCTGAAGATGAGTTGGTAAAGTAGAATCGCTACGACAGAGACATGTTTAAGGACTGTTTTATCCACACATTTATTACTCCTAAGCATAAATTAAAACTTTAAACGTCTTTATCGGAACCGGCACGGCACGGTTTTTTTTCACCGTTTGCAGTACCTACACCTGTTCAGGAGAGCTTCACCGCTGTTCGTTAATGAGTAGGAACCCGGATTAAATATAGAATTATCATTCTTTTAAAAAAACATTAAGGACGGGCAGACTATCGAGACACAATCATCCCATATTATATTTATTTTTTACAAGAAAATTTTAACTTCGAATTCCAAGAATCTTATAATGGCTGATGATGCTGGAGGGACCAAGGAAGGACGTCAAGAACGACCAGCGAAAATTCAGTTTAAACCAAAGCAAGAGAAGTTCAAGGCCGGCTCTAGCTTCTAAGGAAGGATTGGACTAATTCTAAAAACCTAAGTTTGAATTTTGTAATTTAAAGTAAATAGCTTCCCTTTTGTACTTCTTAAGTTTCGTTGGTACAGCTTTTGAAATGTTTTAAGGTTTACTGTGAATGCAAGAAAAGGCAACACCTAACACTATGCTTGAATTTCGATTGGCTTTAAAAATAACATAACATAGTGTTTACTTACAACAAACTGAATCTTATCTCAAAAGGACCGATGATCTCCATGACAGGCGGAGTGAGTCCTTCACGCCAGAGGTCAATTCGTTGTGACATTGAGTAGTAGTCATGTGAGCAAACAAAGGCGGAGCTAATTGGTCCAAATTCAGGATCTGCTGGAAGGGGACTGCAGGCCACCAACGGGCTCTCTATTCCAAGTAACCCAGGAATACAATCTCTATCCCAAAATTCAAAAGTACCTAAAGAACACCAAGCGGATATCAATGAACATATTATCACCTAACTTTTTTGTGTTAATAAATAGTGTAGATTTGTCTAATACCCAATTCTCCAGAGTGATTACGAATCAAATTCCGACCAAACAAACGCTTCTTGATCGCCGTTCGCATCACAATCCAAGCATTATTATGATCTCGAATTCGAGGTGGAATAGATTCAAAATTCAAATTATACTTTGCAAACATAAGCTTCCAGAACGGCATCTGAACAGTAACGTCTTTCCATAGTCGACATACCTGTAAAAATTATAGCGTGTCAATTGGGTAGAATTAACAAGAAGGGCATAATGATAACCGTTACTTTATACTAACTTGTGCAACAACACGAATTTCGTCCAGGGAGCACTCCGTGAAAATTTTCTCTAACAACTCCAAAGGAATGACACTGCCATCATCACGCTTAATGTATCCATTAAGAGACTCTGGAACTTCGGGATGAACCATCTCAAGCCAAGCTGAAGAATTCGGTGTGTCCTGTAGGATTCTTGACTTCGAGCTGCCCATACTGATAATTTTATTCCAATCTAAAACGGAAAAGGAGACAAAAATTTAACATTTTTGGGAACTGAGTTGTCATTCGGAATAACTAATTCCATAGGAGTGGGTAGACAAACGAAGAGAAGTAGCGTACTTAACGAAGCTCCACAGTTGAGAAATACTAACATAAGCAACTTCAGTGAGTTTTAATATTAACGTTTGATATTGAAAGGAAAGGTTTCCTTATTCTAATTTAAAAAATATATATATATACGGGTTTTGTTTGTATTTTAAGGATAATATCTGTCTCTACTTTGTACTTCTGTTTATGCAATACTTACAACTATTCATGTCTGTGCTAAAAATACATATACTAAACGGTAGCTCTCAAATCGAACGTAGTTGAGTGCCGGGATATTTGTGTTAGTGTGGCACTCATCAGGAAATTCCATTTGTTTACTCTTGACCTACATACCAGGCGGCACTCTTGTAACCTCTGTGTGTGTAGGAAAGTGAACCTAGTGACTTTTTCTCGTTTGCCGCCTCCAAATTGAACATTGTTTCCGCTAAGTTGTAAGTCATAAGTATATTACTAAAGTTACGTTTTCTGTGGGAGATTGATTCAGTCAGATCATGCATGGTCATGGTCGGAGGCGACAAACTGGAAATCTAACTGTTACTGACTTTTACGAAATAAAGACAAATCGAAAGCCGCTCACCACCGCACCGGTGAAATGCACGTATTGCCTGCCTCTTTCTCTATGTATTTGTGTTTGGAGCTATGCAGTTAGCTGACTATGTATGTACCCGGAAGTTGAATGTACTCACGATTTTCTGTTCTGGCACCTCCTTGTCCCGTGTCAGCCTTCCAGGGATGTGTTTAACGCCAACTCACTCACCAATAAGAGGTGACCGGTGAAAAGCTAACAGCTCACAGATAAAATATATCTAGCCAGCAAGTGTGATTGTGCATATGTGTCAAGGGAAAATTCCAATTTCCCTCTTCCCAGCTCACAATTTAGCTTATTATTCCAATGCACGGCACGGCACGGTCAAAGATTGATGATTAAAATAGCTACGTTCTATTTAAATACACATTATTTATGATTGACCATAAAATAATTAACTAATTCATGGTACAGTCCGTATATATGTGCTTACACTGCATATGTAGTATGAGCAAAGTGCACTGCATGCAGCTACTTCTTTCACTTTAACTCACAAGTAACTGGGAAAGCCTTGATTTACTGTCTACTCAACCATATAAATATATCCTATTACATAAAATCGTTAGTTTGTATGCTGTATGTATGTATGTCCGCTATCTCCTCCGAAACCACAGCACGGATTTTGATGGCCGATAGCTTAAAACTTAGCTAATTTTCCGGGTCAGCCCGTGGTTTTTTTTCAATACCCTATAACAATAACAACTTTTATTGCCTACGCCCGCCTCCTACAGCAGCTCAATTAGAGATGCATGGTATAACCTAATTAGCCACTTTGAGGCTGTTTTTCTAATAATCACGGTTGAGCGCCTTGTCCGCTTCCAGACGGCCCCCCTCTCAATTCCCCAAAAGAGTGAGGGGCAATTAGGCCATGCCCGTGCTCCTTACTGGTCCTTGGACCCCGGCGGAAGTTAGTTCCGGTGCGTCAACA